>APFE030129311.1:0-10613 GCA_000404065.3 Pinus taeda
AATATATTTAAATTAAAAAAACAAAAACTACCGTAGAATAGAAATGTTGAGTATACAGAGTTTCTTTTAACTAAATGATAATATGTGTATTTGGTGTGGAGGTTACATACTTGGACTAATTTCGGCATAGATAAAAATAGAACATAAACAAATTAAAGTACCCTAAAAACAAATATAGTTAAAATATAAATGTTTGGTATCCAAACTTCCTTTTAGTTAAATGATAATATTTGTATTTTGTGTGGAGATTACAGGCTTGAAGGATTATCCTCAACCTTTTAATACAAAATCATGGTAAATTGTTAGGTTTTGATGATATTAAGTTTATGAATATTATTGTATAGGTTTTTCTGATTTTTTTATAATTTTATATTTTTGAGTAAAAAAATATAATATTTTGTTAAAATATATAGAATATTGTATTTGACAAAATAAGGTCATTTTAAATTAATTAAAAAACTTTGTGTATATTTTATATCATATAATTACGTTTTTTTTGGTCTGCTTTTATCTTTAATTTATTAAAAACTAATTAATGAAATGTAGCCTACCATCTAGAATAAGTAAATAAATTTATTTAGCCACTTGTTAAGCCCGACCCTTCCATTGTCTTCAATAAGGCTAGCTAGATATATCCCATTTCTTTGATCCCAATCCGTTAGTTTGATATTTAACGATCCATCCATTTGATTTTTAAAATTATGCCAGACTTTGGACAATTTCAGATACGCCTCCAAGATCAAAGACATTGCACGAAGGTGAAACTTAATCTCTTAATGAAATTAGATTCATGTTGGAACTTTCATTTTTATTTCCAAAGTTATATGTTCGAGATCATGTTTAGAAATTAATATGACTACAACAGAATAGACTAAGTTAATTTGAGATTCTGATAATGATTTTCATTATTTATAAATCTAGCATATTGTGCGAATCTTGATTTACCTATGGATGAGGAAGTTAACTAAATTACGCATCACTTTTCACGAACAAGATGAACATTCAACTATTATAAAATTGGATATATTGCATGCACACTGGATAAAATTGGGAGACAAATTGGAACTCACAAGAGTGCATCTGTTCCTTTGGGTTTTTTTATTTATTTATTTATTTATTTATTTTTTTACAATATCTCCTCCCTACTTTTAAAAATAAATAAACGTAATTTGCAATAGTAATTCCTCAAGATGAAATTATGTGTATATTTCTTCTTTCTCAAGCTGCAAATTGTGAATGGTTATGAGTCCTTGAAAACCTACACTTCTTATTGTTCCTAAAGAGACGATCCCTGTTAAGGCCTCGAGTTGGCACTATGGCCAACGGGCGCCTGTGACCACCCACAAACATGTGGAGAGGCATTTAATCAAACGGGCAAGTCGAGCATAGCAGGCACGCTTAACTGAACTAAGCTGGAGAGCACCTACCCACATGACTTATAGTAGCAGCTGAGTTGGTGGACGCATGCATGTTGTAGCGGCTTGGACCATGGGGTGCCTTGATGAGGGCAACTCAGCCGAAACGTGACAGGCAAGAAAGGGTGTGGGGTGGTAGCAACACGTTGAGCGGCAACATGGAACGACGTGTGTAACAGAGAACGAATCGATGACGAGCCGAGTAGGTTAGCGTGGATGCTACAACAAGGCATGCCCTCCTTCCCATCAGCAAGTCATCCTAGGGGCGCGCCCATCCATGAAGGCGTGTCCACCCATCGATGATAGGTTGGATGAGGCATTCAATGACATGGCAGGTCGGCTCAAAGGATGAAGAGGTGTCAACCACAAGTGAGGAATACATATATATTGGAGAAGGGTCATTTGACCAAGGGAAAGTTTGGTAACCAAGTTCGAGCGAGAGGAAAACTGCAGAAAATCATAATTCACAGTAAGGGCAATGAAAGGCACAACGAAGGCAACAGGTAGGGTGAGGCTCGCGTAGTGAGCCGCATGACTGTGTGAGATAGTCTTTTGTTCTCGGAAAAGAATTTGGGGTTTATGGGTTGGCTACACGATAGGATGCACGACTGGGAAGATGTGTGGGCAAGTTGCACGATAGGTTGCAAGAATGGGAAGAAGTGTGGAAATCTCCACGACTAGGGATAAGTGTGGGAAATTTGCACGATAGGTTGCCTGATTGGGCAAAAGTGTGGGCTAGTTGCACAACGAGCTACATGACTGGGCAAAAGTGTGGGAAAGCTACACGACAAGCTACACAATTAGGTAGAATTCATACCAAAGCAGTGATATGTTGCACGACTTGTGTATAATAGGTGGATGAGTCGCTGGGAAATTATGTAGCTGCCACAAACTTGTATATTGTGATTATACTTGTAAAATATTTACAAAAGTTTGATTATAAGAATTGGGGTGAACTGTTGGGGAGTTTCCCCCTCCCATCATAGCTGTCTTTACTATAGGATATCGCACTATTGTCACTTTTCACATGTATGGCTATCATACATTGAATGTTAAATGAAGTTAAATGTAATTCTTTTGCATAATTAAATGAAGAACACTTGAACAGAAAATAAAATAAGTGTTAGCAGTAGGTGTAGTCAGAAAGATTTAGTAGTGGTGAAATGAAAGAGTTAGTCAGTGCTTCGCAATGCCCATGGTGGACTTAAGTCGTCATTAGCGTGTGGCCATGACATTTGGTATCATAGTTTGTTCGAAGGAAGTGGGTGACATATAGAAGTTTAGTGATTGGTTGCAGTGTGACATCGAGGAAGTTTTGTAAGGGCAAGGCAACAAGTTAGGGCCAAGCTAAATGAAGGCATAGTTTATGGTCGTAACATGTTCATAGAGTAAAATGATGGAAAGTTTTGGAGAGGAACCACAGGTAATCGGTGAGTCCAACATGAATGTTGAGGCAATTTTCATGAACAATATGTTGGACCAAATGGATGTGCTGAACATGAATATGGATGCACTTGAGGCAGAGAATGCTGAACTTAGGGAGAAGTTCACTGAGTAGGGAGAGAGTTATGCATACCTCAAGATGCGATATGAGTATCTTGAATGGAGATATGAGAAAACCGTGAATGAATTCAAAGAACGTGAAGCTGCGAAGAACCAAGGCAGGATGAGATCACAAAATTGTGGAAGAGTCTTTCTGAAGCTCTGAACTAAATTGTGATTTTGAAGAAGGAAGTGGGTCAAGGTTCGATTGGGGAAGCTGCCCACATCAAGCTTAAGGAACAAGATGCACATGATGGAATGAGAGGCACAAAAACACTTGGAAACTTTTTGTGGGATATGGAACAATACCTTGAACAATTGGAACTTGCATCGGAAGAGGCCAAGGTAAAAGTTGCTACCCAATTCCTTACAAAGGATGCCAAGATGTGGTGGATGTAGAGAGTGGATCATATTTCCCATGTCGATGCTGAGGACATCTCTACTTGCGAAGAAATGAAGCAAGAATTGTTGTATAATTTCAACCCACAAGATGAAATGTGGGATGCATGAACAAAGATTAGGTACATCAAACAAACTGAAAGTCTGCAAGGTTATCAATGGGAATTTGTGAGTGTGATATTCGAGTTACTCTTCCCACTTGAATCCCCATAAACCAGGAACCTCTTCATGCCATTCACTTGCATAAGAAATCATTCCTGCACAAGAATCATCCTGGAGAACCGTGTCAAACAATGACATAAATACATACACACACATATATAAAAATAACATAAAATAATCATGATCCCATGAGACAATGACAGACACATACATGCATATATACATATATAAACATTATCATAATCATGATCACAACATAGTTACCATCTATCATAAGATTAAGGTTAAGATAACTCACTTTATCTGTGCACAACATGAACAACATTGAGAACAATAATTCCCAACTTAGCTAAGGAATTTGATAGCTCAAGTCCATTTGCCTTACCTTCCTT
Organism: Pinus taeda; assembly: GCA_000404065.3. Taxonomy (NCBI): domain Eukaryota; kingdom Viridiplantae; phylum Streptophyta; class Pinopsida; order Pinales; family Pinaceae; genus Pinus; species Pinus taeda. Next base: position 3,911 of record APFE030129311.1, read on the forward strand.
ACTACCTTTCTCATGATTTTTTTCCATTGTTCATCTATTCTAATGGACCCATTCAATCCAGTCCACTATCATACTCTTTCCTTTAGCTGCCCTTATACATGCACCAACTTCATCTAAGTCTTACATTTCCTATTGGATTCATTCATCTCTCCATAAGCTCCACTAACTTTCCTCTTTCCCCAACCAATTCTGAAGGCACTCAAAGCATAAAAGGTAAGAACAAGAAATCCATCAAGAAGAAACCTTGAAAACCAATAGCAATACGACATCACAAACAAAGTGGCAAGGCCTTGCACTAGACACAATAAAAAACCATAATCAAGCTCAAATAAATCACAAAATAATGAAGGCATAAAATTATTAGCAAACATCATGACTCAATCCCCATGGGTTCCCAATTCCTCCAAGGGAAAGTTCAACATGATACTTCTTCAAGATTTGATGGAAACCTCTTTTTCCATGCAATCCCTTGCATCATACTACCATAACCACATAACTATTAGTGTAAAAGTAAATATACCAGTTATCTTACCTTGATGTGTCAAGCACATCACCTTGCAACTAAACACGTCCATGCCATCTCTCAAGGGACTCCAATTCCCTTGACGGATCTAGCCATAGCTCGAAACCACTTTTATACCTGTCAAATAAATGTTTAGGAATATAATATATATCTAGATAATGTCAGACACAATCTAGGTTAATAAGAATTCTTGTATTTAAAGCATTCATTCTTTTGGAATTGTGGTACCCAAATATTGCCAAAGGAATTATCACCCAATTCTTTTATTTTACCTTTTCACCTTGGTGCAATTGAGTCTTATTATATGTTATCACATCGCCTAGTTTTTAGTTATATGGAAAATTCAACTATTACCTTGTCATGCTAATCCCAAGCATGATGTCCTACAACTGCTCACACATGTCAGTCACATGTTCTTAAGATCAAAACATCATGTCTTATCAACCTTTGCTAATACTAACAACCATGTCACAATCAAAACTCATAGTCGTTAATCACAATAATACAACTAGCAACCTCTTACACTCAAGTACATATCAACTGCCTCAGCACATATTGTGTTAACACAATCATCTTAAAACAAGGTCATCTCTTCATTCAATATTATAGAAACATACTCATATCATGCAATTAATAAAACATTCAAACAATAGATAGATGACATAATATATACCAAACACTCAAACACCAAATAGACAACATAATCAACCATTCAAGTGCCAAGTAGATGACATAAGAAAAATCATACCTTAATGTATCTCAGGGGAGGCTATCCTGTATGCACAATCAATCTATATTGGCATGATATAAATTCACAACACATCAACTCAAACATAAATAAGGTCACGATATTCATAACAATAAATAGCTAACATGTTTACATCTTAAACTCATAAACAATTTTCACTCATGCATAACAGTCACATATGAACGGGCAGTTTAAATTAATATGTCATAATATCACAATATATTCACTAATACCTAAATGCCACAACCATAATCATCTGCATAGGTCAATCCAAATTAGCACAAAACATAATAACATCAAGAACTAAACTGCAATGATCATAATCATGAGGCATATGACTGCACATACAACAACAAGCTACCATCCTTCATGACTAATCGACACATGTACATATGATCACTCTAATTAACTGACATATATCATACATGTAAGCACAACAACTGTACACTGACAAACATGTATATAACCCTAATTATTATAACAACCATTAACCACATACCTTCATGCCAAACATAAAAAGCTATATGACAATCTTCTCTCACCCAGAAATCTAGTGCCACAACTTCACTTTGATGATATGCATCTCCTACTTTATTTCAACCAACACATCATCATCATAACATACCAATAGCATCATTATGACCTAAAATGGTTACAATGACCTCATGCTTGACAACTATAACCATGAAAATGCATTCATAACAACATATAGACATTGACATGCATAAAAAATGCATATACGACCGACATGCATTCATGACCAACACATCCCAATGACAACATCATCAACTTCCACGTGGTGACACAACAACAACAATGATCACCACCATGCATACACAACAAGCACATATTCCACAAATTTAAAAAACACATACGAAATTATCATGTATGCATGAAAATAATTCCTTCCATCCATTCCAAGTGTTGACCCATGCTCTGATACCACTCTATAACACCCTCCTCTCACATTTACCCAAGTTAATTGGTCCTCTGGGGTAAACATGTCACAAGAGGCTACTATGATATGAATCAACTCCCCATGTACACTTAAGGAATTGGAACTGACAAAATGAAACCAACTTGACCTTCTACACATGCTACAAAACCTCTAGGAGCCAACCAACCTTACTAGGTGACCAATCCCTGAGGAAGCCCAACATCTTACTAACCTAGAGAATCATTTGCTCCCATGAAATGGGAATTCATGTGATTGGGGCTCTCCAATCGCTCTCACAACAAGGGAATGCAAACAACTAGGGCCTTTCTCAACTAGTTAAGTTCCAGCGACCCTAGATTCTATTGTAGTTTTTCAGGGCTAGGGCTTAGGCCACTACCTGAAACTTCATGAAACTTCCATAAATGAAAAGTAACATTGAAACAGAGATACAAATGAAAAATACTTGAACATAGACTTGACTGGAACCCTATTAACCATGAAAAACATTTCATCAAACATGTCAAAAATATGCATTGTAAAGTTCATAACAATAGATTTAAGCATACACGTCTCATACTTATTTGAGAATCGTCAAGAAGCATTGATAGCTTATCACATTAGTTGCATTATCATCTATTAGGTCACATATTCATGGTTCATTCATTTAAAAATCAAAACATGATGATAGCCATGCATCATCATTGTCATAAAACATAATCATTACCAACATATAAACAAAAGAAATAATAAGGATGCAACAACCATAAAATCCACATATGAACCAATACATTTACACACGAAATAAAAGGAGAAGGAACTCTTATTAATGAATGAAAAATCCAATTATGTTTGGGACTTCCACTAACCACCCAACCATAGATTAGCTGAACCAAATCTTCCTTTCACCTAGTCACCCCCGTGCCATATTCTAAGCATGAATGTGGGACTCATTAATAATAAAAAAATTGAATGAGCATGGATTCCAATGTATTTCTCCACCTTCACCATGAGGAATTTTACTGTCTCTTAGTCTCTAGGCTTTACCGCAATCCAGAGTCTGATTCAAGGATCACTAGATCATAATCAAGACATCAACATCCAAGCTTCACTATATATCCCGTCATTGACCAAAAAAGGGTTCCTAGGCATGATCAAGGGCACCCACATCTATGATTTACTGTATATCTCGCCATTCATCAATCAAGGATTCATAGGCCCATTGAGGCAACACAAAATTTATCTTTACCACAACCCATAGTCTGGTTCAGGGGTTACTATGTCATGCATTTATCACAATCCACAGTTCAGTTCGGGATAGGAGAAATCTCATGAAGGATGATCCACCTCACAACGATCCAATGAAAGAGCGGGCATATAAGCAGCTCAGGGTGCAATGGTTTCATTAGAAGCTCAATGCTTGTGGCAATAAGTTAGGAGATCATTGTTTGCTTGGCAAAGGCTCGGGTTCTTGCTGCTATCGAATCAGGCTGCTTGCTGTGCATTTCAGGTGTCATAGTGGTCCCAGCAGGAGAGTCATCTCCTCTCTGCTTCTAGTTGTGAGAGGTATTGTTTCCGCCTATTGTGATTGCATTTATTATTTTCCCACTAACTTCTGGTATTTCTCTGTGAACCAAATTCACTCAAATTCCTTGGCTATTGACTCTTTGTGGACTATCCCCTCTTTACTTTGTTTCCATTCTCCCACGTCCCTCGCCTTCTACTTTGTCTCATTTCCCTCTCAGCTCAATCCCGATGGCTTCTCCTCCCTCCTCGTCATCATTTGATTCCCGCTCCATCCAGTTTTTGGAGCTCTGATTCTTATTTTTTCCTCTTAGGACTGCTCTACTGTCCTCAATCCCTTGTTTCGACTGTCCTTAATTCTTAGAATTTCTGCTTTCCACCATTCTCCCTCCTAGAGTCAGTTGATCAAGTTCAAAAACAAGCTCAACAATTCAATCAAATTCACTCCAACAATGGCTGAAAATCCTTTGGATCCCATTGAAACCAATACTAGTTGTGCTCTCTGCAAGGCACACTATTTTATGATTTCTCGCTTCATAAAGTATTTCAATGAACTCAAAGCAGAAGTCCAGTCCGAGAATAAATCAAAGAAGAAACAGAAGGCGAAAATCGAAGGTCTAAAAGAGAAGTGCAACTGTTTAGAAGAAGCTATTAGTTACATAAGAAGACTGAATCAAAGTATGCAAGGTGAAGCATCCACCAAGAATAGTGATGATAAGGATCAGCCCCCAAATGACTCAGTCAACCAATTCTGGTGTTGACTCTCCATTCGTTGTAATTATTGTCTTCTTTCAGGCCAGTTCCTACGGCAATATAGCTGTTATGTCTTTCAAATCATAAGAAACAAGAGCAATGAATTGGATTTTGGGATTGCATGTCCATTTTGCACCAATTCCATTATGTTACCTCAACCATATGTAATGGGACTTGTCCCTCTTTTGAATTTTTTTAATATATAAGTACCCAATCTTGTTAAAAAAAAATATATATGTATTTATTGTCACCATCTTGTCATGACGATAAACCACACTTGTTGGTTTAAAACACGGCGAAAAATGAATTTTGATGTGATTATCACCTAAAAACTCACTCATAAATCAAAATATGGATCACAGAAGCCTAAATTCAATCAATTATTATATATTTGTGAATATAATTGTCAATATATTATATAATTACTTAGTATATTAATAATATTTAACTATATACCACATATATCTAAACTAAAATATCTTATACTATTACTTGTATATAATAATAATAATAATATATAAATTTAATAATAAAATATGTAATAATAATGTATTATATAATAATGTTAATATATTAATAGTTATAACTCCAACTAATTCACATATAATAGCATTTCATTATTATTTATAATATGTATTTATCTCTCACCAATATGGTGAATAATTATTATATGTTTATTAATATTACTATTAATATCTTTCAAATATTTACTTATGTAAATTAAAAATATATAAATATATAAATTATATATTAAACTAAATCTAGGTTCGAAACCCGTCGACCCTTTGTTATCTATAATCTCATAAACAATATTATACTAATTCTACAAATAATTAATCGTTATAAATAACATTTAAGGGATTATTTAATATTTATAAAACCTAGGGAATAAAAAATCCAATCGGACTAATATTATTAGAACTGAAAGGATTAATAATAACCTAAGGGGATTAAACTTATAAACTCAATAAATTATTAATATTATAAACCCAAGAAACGAATAAGCCTAAGGAATTACTAAAAGAAAGAGACAAATATTATAAACCCAAGTGATCAACAAACCCAAGGGATTAATATTAAAATACTAGGGGTTTATAAATCCTAGGAATGAATTAAACCTAAGGGATTAATAAACACACCTAATTATTAATATTGTAAACAAAAGCAACTAATAAACCAAGAAACTTAATATTTTAAACCTACGGGATAAATACAATAAACATAAAGGATCAACAAACCAAATGAATCAATATAAAAAACACATGGGATTAATAAACCCTGAGAATTAACATTTTAAACCCAAGGGATTAATAGATCCATGTGATTATTAATATTATAAAACAAATGAGTTAGTAAACCTAAGGAATAAATATTATGAACCTAAAGGATCGACAAACTCAAGAAATCAATATTAAAAACCCAAGGGATTAATAAACCCTAGGAATTAATATTTTAAACTCAAAGGATTAATAAACCCAAGGGATTAAATTATAAACCTAGGGATCAATAAACCTTAGGGATTGATAATATTATAAACCTAACAAATTAGTAAACCAAAGGGATAAACATTATAACCCTAAGGGATTAATATTAAACCCTATGACTAATATTTAACCCTTAGTATTAGTGTTTAATAAACCCAAGAGGTTATTAATATTATAAACCCAAGGGATTAATATTACCAATCGAAAGAATTAGAAAACTCAAGGGGTTAATGTTATAAACCCAATGGATCAACAAACCCAAGGGGTTAACATTATAGATACACACGATTAATAAACCCAAGGAATCAATAAACTCAACAAAACTAATATTAATAACCCAAGCAATAAATAAACCCTAGGAATTAATATTTTGAACTCAAGGGATTAACAAACCTAAAAGATTAAATTATAAGGCCAAAGAATTATTAATGTTATAAAATGAAGCGATTAGTAAACATAAGGGTTTCATATTATAAACCCAATGAATTAGTAAACACAAAGGATAAATATTATAAACCTTAATGCTTGACAAACTCAAGGAATCAATATTAAAAACACATGATTAATAAACCGTAGGAATTAATATTGTAAACACAAGAGATTAATATACGCATGGGCTTATTAATATTATAAACCCAATAAATTAGTAAACCCGAGCAATAAATATTATAAATATAAGAGATCAACAAACCCAAGAGATCAAAAATAATTAATTATTCATTACTATTACTAGGATT
>APFE030129311.1:10679-26998 GCA_000404065.3 Pinus taeda
TAATAATAATTTATTAAACAATGAACCATGAACCCAAGGGATTTATATAAAAACTACGGATTAAAATTATAAATCTTATGAATAATATTATACTGTAGGAATATGAACCCTTAGATTAAGAACTTCAAGGGATTAATATTATAAACCCAGGGGAATAATAAACCCTAGGGATCAACACTAAAAAGCCAAGGGATTATAAACCCAACATAATAATATTAAGCCCAAGGGATAAATATTACCAACCCAAAATATATAAACCATAACATAAAATATTATAAACCCTAAAATAAACATGGTTGACCATGATTATAAACACAAGAAATTTATATTAAACCCTAGGATTAATATTATAAAGTCTATGGTCCACATGGGGTAGCTCAAGCGGCAAGGGCCGTGGAAATGAAGTCTCACCGAACCGGAAGTCTTGGGTTCAAATCTTGGGCCACCCTTCCCCCGTAGAGGGGTATATAATGGACATGTAAATCGGAGAGTCCCGCCCCAGCTTACAAAAAAAAATATATTATAAAGTCTATGAATAACATTATACCCTAGGAATGTGAACTCGTAGATTAACAAACCTAGGGGATTGATATTATAAACCCAATGGAACAATAAACCCAAGGGATTAATTCTAAGATCCCAAGGTATTATAAATCCAAAGAAACAATATTAAACCAAAGAGCTTAATACTATAAACCCAAAGCATATAAAATGAAAAATAAATATTATAAACCCTAAAATAAATATGGTTGACCAATCTTTGTCACAATGCGACGTTCAACTATGGTTGATAATTCTTGAGCATGGTTGATTTTCAAATTGAGACAATCTCTGTGACAATGCGACATTGGACCATGGTTGACCATAGCTAACCATGATTATAAACCCAAAGGATCTATATTAAACCCAAGGAATTATATTATTAATACTATGAAAAATACTACACCTTAGGAATATGAAACCTTAGATAATAAACCCAACAGATTGATACAATAAACCCAAGGGAATAATAAATCCAAGGGATTAATAGTAAAAACCATAGGGAATATTTTTTTTTAAGGGTGGTTCAAGGACACTCGGTGGCTGCTACATCCATGGGAAAATCCAAGTAGATTAACCCAAAGGGATCTACCCGTTAGCCAAATAAGCAAGGCCTAACCCTAAGGGAGTTGAGGATATTTGACCACGTGACCTCCGAGTTGACGAGGTACTTAGCAACAAGAACTCAACCAACTAAGCTAACCCTTGGGGCTAATCAAAGGGAATAATATTCACAAGGGAATATTATTAAACCCAATGGACTATTATTATAAACCCTAGGTATATAAAACCTAAGATAAATACTATAAACCTTGAAATATACATGGTTGACCATGGTTTACCATGGTTGATTTCCACATTGGCAAAATATTTTTCATAATGCGATGTTTGACTAGGGCCAACCATTATTTACCATGGTTGATTTTCATATTGAGACAATATTTGTCACAATGTGACATTGCACCATGGTTTTCCATGGTTGTCCATGAATAAAAACCCAAGGGATTTATATTAAATCCTAGCAATAATATTGTAGACCTTATTAATAATATTATACCGTAGGAATATGAAAAACCCAAGGGATTAATATCATAGACTCAACATATATAAACCCTAAGATAAATATTATAAACCCTAAAATAAACATAGTTGACCATGGTCTATTTTCATATTGAGACCATCTTTGTCTCAAACCAATGGAACAATAAACCCAATGAATTAATTCCAAAACCCCAAGGTATTATAAATTCAAGTAAATAATATTAAACCCAAGAGATTGATATTATAAACCCAAAGCATATAAACCGAAAGATAAATATTATAAACCCTATGAAAATATGGTTGACCAATCTCTGTGAAAATGCAATGTTTGACTATGGTTGACAATTCTTGAGCATGATTGATTTTCAAGTCAAGACAATCTTTGTGACAATACAATGTTGGACCATGGATAATTTTCATATTGAGAAAATCTTTGTCCTAATGTAACATTTTGACGAGGCTCATCAATAGGTACATCATAAGGGTCATAACTCCATCCTTGATCTTCAAAAACATCTCTTTCTCACATTTATTTACAGTTTTTGTTATATTATGCTTAGTGATAAGGGTAAAAGATGTTTTTCTATATCATGTGGCCTAATATGGTTTTAAATCTAGGAAATTGAGCAATTTTTAGATGATTTCAATGCAAGAGCTCGGATTAGACATCATGGAAATATTCTAGGAGGTTTTCCACCTCCTTAACTCCCTCAACCAGCCAAAATCACCACACTCTCTCTCTCATTAGCTTGAGGTCATTGGTAGCCAAGTAAGTGTAGTTAAAGAAGATCAAGATCCACCCTTCTCTAGTTTTGCGAGACAAACATTCCTATTTTCTAGGGAGTTTTTAGTAGCTACCCTCTTGTTTAAATAAACATGCAAAAGAGCTCATTAGGATTAGAACTTTGTTTTTAGCTAGGAAGCTATCGAGCTTAAGCACTTGATACTGATATTTTTGACTAGTTATGTGATGTATTTGACATTGATGCAATGATAATGAGAAGTTTCTTATTAATTAATCATTGAGTTAGTTTCAGAGGGATGAAGATCTTAGGTTTGGGCCCAACCCCAATGGCTTAGGCCACTCTTATGTATTGGTATTTATTTTTAACTTAGAGTTCTTATCAGTTTTCTGCATTTCATTAGAACATGACCACTCAAATTCTTGTGATTATAACCTCTATCACATCTCTGCAATGGGAACATGAATGAAAGGATCCACAATCATAGTCCATAAATACTATGTTTATGATACCTTGGAAGAAGGTATATATTAGTTATCATGTATTTCATTTTCTTATTGTATCTTAGGAGTTGATTTAATGACTAAATCAAAGTTTTTGGCATAGATTAGATTGTATTTAAATTCAACTCATCTTTTCCACTATTAGTTGTTTCAGTTTGTCAATGATTGAAGGGTATGTGCATGTGATGTTGTAGGGATGTTTGGAACTACAGTAAGGGGGAATTTCACCATCTCCATCTTGGAATTATGCACCCTCTTTAATGAATCCCAAATTTTGTTCTTGAGCTCATTCCCTGAGGTCACTGTGAGAATCTCTCCTAGTTCAAAACATGCATTACTAAGGTGATGAGTTTGGCTAGGGGTGTTGGCCACCTTTCATACATCTAACCCAACCTCCATCCACCTTACCATCCCTTGAAAATGTCATTCCTACCTCCTAAACCTTCTCGACAACTTTCTTATAGCGTTACACGACTTCTTGTAGCAATATAAGGTTCCTATAACATACATGTAGCAACTTGTTTCACCTTCTGTTTTTCCCTGTGATGTAATTTTGACTTAATTTAGAAGTAGGTTGAACCCCAACTGTGACTCCATGATCAAGGAAAACATCTTGGCCATTCCAACCATCCTTTCCCTTCACTGCAAAGTAGAATAGGATTAGATTCTTCACCGCAAATTTAACACAACTAGAGTGTTGATTTATAAGCAAGTGTCAGTAGATAGATGATGCATGGAATCTTGAGTTATGATTTGGTAGGTTAGTTTCATGTCTGCAAGTAAATTTGGTAGCTAGATGGTTGATTGCAAGATAATGTAGTTCTTGTCTTTTCATGAATTGATTCAATAAAGTTTACAAGTTAATAGAATTTACAAGTTTAGGTTTGAAAATAATTTTCCTTTTTGTCATTAGAGATAAATTCTAAATTGCACCTTCATTAGTTAGTTTCCTTCTAATTCAGTAGGAAGAATGGTCTTGGAGCACTATTAATCATATGTCCTAGTTTAGGGCGCATGAGTAGAATCCCATTTAATGTGTATATAACGCAATCACCTCGAAGTTTTTACGAACCCCGGGTTGATAAATAGAGTTGAGGAGCACTTGGGAGTTGTAGCACTCTTGGTGCAATACCAAGGCTCACCACTTTTTGGTGTAGTTGTTAAGGAGGTGTCGAGGTAGATGTGATGCCTTCTTAAGCATTATTTTTTGTTTTACATTTAGTTTTGACAAAATCACATAAAAGAAGAAAACATTTTATTTTATTCCTTGTAGGAATAGAGATACTCAAGGAAAATTCTTACCAAACAACCCCACACCCTCAGACAGTCAACCTTCACTCTTCTTTTATGACTTTCAGCTTCCCCCTCTGATTAAAGGGGAGTTAGAAGACCCTTTAGGTGAGCAACCTGATATCTTTGAAGAACTTACTGAGGAAGAAGAAGAACCCATTTCACCTACCCAAAACATGGCTAAAACCAAGAAAAATGAGGTTTTCCCTATCAGAGAGACCAATGTTAATGATAGAATGAAGAATATAAGCCCTACTTCCCTTCCACAATTCCATGGATTAACCTAAGAGGATCCTAATACTCTTACATTTGATTTTTTTTGGTTTTTGTAGGACCTATGACTATGCCTATGATGATTAGAAGCTAAAGTTTATCACATCTACCCTTAATATTTTAACCTTGTGCTGGTTTATGGGTCTTCCTGGGGATAACATCACTATCTAGGATCAAATTAAACAAGCCTTTAATAAGAATTAGAGGGACTACTTTAGGTCCAAAGAAACCAAGGAAGAAATATTTAGAATCCTTAGAGCACTATGAGCAGAGATTTCAACTTAGTTATAGGAGGGCCAGATGAACCCTTGATCATGAATCACTCAAGCTATTTCATCTCTTAGGGATCAGGGAAGGCATGCTGGAAACCCTCAAAATTTTATCTAGGGGATACATCTATCAGTTATCCTATGATGACATAAAAACAATGTTCAAAAGTCACTCTATGGATGCTAGGAAGAAGGGTAGGGTTAGTAAAGGCTTTGTCAGTCCCTCTCCTTCAACAACGTCCATCACGAACGCTATTGGGAAGATCTTGGAGGAATTTAAAAGTGAAAATTTCCATAAATTTTCTTTTTCAAATGCATACCATGAAAATCAAGAGGAGACAAGAGGAAGCAGAGAGAGCCCTAGCTATTTTCTACCCTAAATGCACTAGAAGGCACCCCATAAATGAATGCCCATTAAATGTCATAGAGGTATTATTAGTCTGTGAGGAAAACAATGCCACAGATAAATGTCATTATTTTCTTGATTTAAAAGTTGTATACCAAGTGGCAGAAGGTGGGGCTGAGTAAATTTTCTTTATAAATCAAAGGAGTCCTCAAGAATCTCAGCCATACCAACAGGGCATTCTAGGTGTACCTTACCCTTATTACCATCCCAACTAAAATGCACCCTTGCCACCGTGGTACTTTTCCACTCATACATCATGGTCCAAACCTCCTTCTTGGCCTTATTCTCCTCATTATCCTACCCAACCTATCAATCAACCATTTTATCCATATGCTTCTCAACATCCTCAACGTAATAATCCATCCCAAGGATGGAGGCGTCAAATAAACTAACCTCCTATTTTATTGCCTCCACCTCAAAATCAACCACAACTCACTCATCCTACACTGCCCAAGAAACCTCAAATGCCTTCTCAACCCAATCCGAACCCGAATAATAAGCAAGCACAATAGGTCTACAGTGGAGAGACATCTTACCCTGCCTATGCTATGGAGATTCAAGAAATCAACCATAGGTTTGGAAGACTGCTTCCAGATAACCAAATTCCATCTCCACCCGAAGAACTCAAAGATGAAAAGGAAGAGAGCACCCCTCAAGTAATTCCACATCCTTTTCCTAAGAGATTGATGCAGCATAAGAAACACACCCTAGAAAAGACTGAACTTCTAGGATAATTGAAGAATATGCTTGTTAAAATACCCCTCCTCCAAGATATTAAGGATGTTCCCATGAATAATAAGCTTATCAACAAGAAATATTTCAAACACCCTAGGAGGAGAAAAAGAGAGACCCCAACCATCAATGTTATTGGTCAATTATCTGATTTGATGTTGGGGAGAGTGATTTGTCCAAAATATTTAGACCTTGGAAGTCCAGTGGTAGATGTGCACATTGATGGAATGATTGTTCCTCATACTCTTCTTGATCTTGGGGTTGCAATCAATGTGATGACTAAAGAAACGATGTTGAAACTAAACCTCCAAGAAGCCTTAAGAAAGACCATTACAATGTTGTAACTTGCACATAGATCCACAGTGGCTCCTGAGGGAGTTGTTGAGGATGCAATGGTATCCATTGACTTCTGGGAGTATCCTATTGACTTCTTGGTTCTCCAACCAAATTTTTTTTTTAATGGTTATCCTCTCATCTTGAGAAGGCCATCGTTACTGACTATTGATACTTATGTTAGTTGTAGGGATGAGAACATGACCATTAATACTGGACATTTGTCCAAATATTTTGCAATATACCCTCTTGCTCAGCCATCGATTGAGTATGACTTACCCTTGTGGCTAGAAGAGGAGGAGGAAGAAGAAGTGTATCATACAACATCCCATGTAATATGTACCCTAGATGTTGTTATAGGAGGGGGGGAACCTAATAAAGATGACCTCATTGACTAGATCCTCAAGAACCAACCCCCAAATACCATTCCTCTTGATGATATTGTGAAAGAGTCTAAGAGTAGTCCTTGGACTGAATTATGATTAGTTGACCCAAGTCTCGCCCATGTCAAAGTTGTAGAATTTGGTCCATCTAGAACCTTGAAGATAAACCCCTCTCTCTCAACCAACCAAGAAGAAGTTGTGTAAGATGTTGAGAGAACACTTAGATGCCTTTGCTTGGAACTATAAATAAATTAAGGGGGTGCATCTGTTTGTTTATATTCATCACATCTACATCAAGGAGGGATGAAAACTTGTGCACCAACCTTAGAGGAGAATGAACCCAACCCTGAAGGACATAGTAAAGGAAGAATTGAAAAATTTTCTCGATGTAGGGTTCATATACCCCATCTTAGATAATGAGTGGGTGTCCCCTCTAGTTTTGGTCCTAGAAAAGAATGGGAAGTGAAGGATATGTGTGGATTACAAAGAATTGAACAAAGACACCAAGAAGGACCATTTCCCTTTGCCTTTCATTTATCAAGACTTAGATAGTATTGCAGGGAAGAAGTTCTTCTCTTTCTTGGATCGATTCAGTGGTTGTAATCAGATCCAAATCAACCTTGAGGATCAAGAAAAAACTACATTTACATGTCCTTGGGTACCTTTTGTTATAGGGCCCTCCCTTTCTATCTATGAAATTCCCATACCACTTTTGAGAGGGAGGTGATGAGAATATTTGCTGAGCTTTTCCATGACTCCGTGGAGATCTACATGGATGATTTCACTCCCTATGGGTGTGACTTTTTGGAGGCTCTCTCTAACCTGGGAAAACTCTTGAGGAAATGCATTGAAATGATCCTCTCACTTAGTCTTGAGAAATGTGAATTCTTAATGAATGTAGGGATTGTCCTTGACCATTCAATATCTCAGGAGGGAATACAAGTGGACCCAAACAAGATTGCCATCATCAAAAGGGTCCACACTCCTCAAAAGCAAAGGGATGTTAGGAGTTTCTTGGGCTTAGCTAGATATTATAGGAGGTTTATCAAGGACTTTGGTAAAGTGGCTTCACCATTGTTTGGATTGCTAGCAAAGGAGTCAGAATTTCGTTGGACAAATATCTACCAAGAGGCCCTCGATATTTTGAAAGAGAAATAAACCATTGCACCCATACTTAGGGGCCCAAATTGGGAACTTGCTTTCCATAACCATGCTACTACATCTAAAAAATATGTTGGGGAAGCATTGGTACAAATATATGATAAGTTACCCTATGCCATTTCTTTCATTACCAAAAATCTGTCTTAGTTGTTCTACACTCAAAAAAAATTAGACACTACATTAATGTTGTATATGATTCTATACCTCACTCTATGGTTATTAATTTAGCTAATAATTTGTACAAGATAATGGAGGTAGCCCCACCTCTCGCCATCTCTTTGATCACTGCAAAGTAATGTAGTAAGATCATTTCCTAGAACAGGAAAATTGTCTTCCTTATGGTTCGCCCCCAGGGTAAGAAAAAGGTTGTGGCCACAGCTTCCAGGAAGGGCTCCTCTACATAGAAACATCATGTGGATAAGGTCAGGGAGGAGTACAGGGATATTTTCACCTCACCCACAAGGGTACCTCTGCACTATTAGGTCAAGCACTCCATCGATTTGACCTTAGGAGCACCACTTCCTAATGGACCGATCTATCCACACATTGTTCTGAAGAACAATGAGATGAAGAGGTAGATTTAGGAACGATTGTAGAAAGGGCACATCAGGCCAAGCTCATCACCTTGTGGGAGCCCGATTATATTGGTATAGAAGAAGGATGGGACTTGGAGGCTCTCTATCAACTATCGGGTGCTGAACAAGATCACCGTCTGGAATAGGTATCCAATCTCATGGATTGATGACCTTCTGGACTAGCTCAACGGGACAAAATATTTTAGCAAGATTGACTTGAAGTCAGGTTATCAACAAATGCCTATCAAACCCGTCGATGTGTGTAAGAATTCCTTAAAATTCAAGGAGGGCCTTTTCGAAAGG
This sequence comes from Pinus taeda, assembly GCA_000404065.3. Lineage (NCBI taxonomy): Eukaryota > Viridiplantae > Streptophyta > Pinopsida > Pinales > Pinaceae > Pinus > Pinus taeda. The sequence goes on from APFE030129311.1 coordinate 19,232, forward strand.
TTGGTCATGCTGTTCGGATTGAGGAACACGCTTGCAACCTTCATGAGACTGATGGATGACATCTTGTGGCCTTTCACCAATGCATTTGTGGTGGTTTATTTAGATGACACTTTACCTTTAGCTAGAGTTGGGAAGAGGACCTCCACCATATTCGATAGGTCCTTCAAACCCTGCGCCAACACAAGCTATGTGCTAACTTAGAGAAATGCACCTTTGGCCTAACCCAGGTTCAATATCTGAGGTACATCATTGATGAGAAGGGTGTACATGTGGACCCATCCAAGATACAAGTCATTCGGGATTAGCTAGCCCCAACCACTCTAACATAGCTCCACAACTTTTGGGTCTTGGTAATTTCTACCGTAGGTTCGTGTTGGGGTTATCTCATACCACTTGGCCTTTAAGACAAGTCACCAAGCGTGGAGCGAAAGAAAAGATTTTTTGGTCAGAAACCCAAAAACAAGCGTTCTTCAAGTTGAAGAATTGCCTTTGTTCTGCACTAGTTCTCACATTACCAGACCTGCAACAACCATTTGAGATTGAGATAGATTCCTTTGACTATTCTATTGGTGCAGTTCTTACTTAGCATGGGTATCCAGTGGCTTACCACAGCAAGACACTTTCAGACACAGTTCGAAAGTACCCCACTTACGACAAAGAAATGTATTCCATTGTGTAGGCTTGTCGTCATTGGAAGCATTACATTATGGGGAAGGAAACGATCATCCACATAGACCACCGACCTCTATAGTTCATACAGACACAAGGGAAGTCGTAGAACAATCACCATTAGAAATAGTCCACCTATTTGCAACAGTTCCATTTGAACATCAAGTATAAGAAGGGAAACACCAATAATGTTGTTGATTTCCTTAGTTGACCACTAGTCATGGCGCTGATCATTATGCTCGAATCTTATGGGCATGAGACATAGAGATGGCCGCATCTTTACAAGAGCAATCTAGAGCTCGACAACATATACCAGACACTCTTGGAAGGGAACAAAGTTCCAAAATTTCACCTTTAGGATGCACTGTTATGCCACCAGGGACACATTTGTGTTCCTTAAAGTGAGCGTGCCGAGATGATTTGGGAGGCACACTACAATCGAGTCACTGAACATTTCTGAGTAGAGAAAACAATGGTAGTATTGCAGAAATTTTTTTATTGGCCGAAACTTTGTTAGGATGTTCGGAAGTACATTATATCCTTCCTTCTTCTAAGCATGACAATGATTACATTTTCATGGTTGTCGACAAATTCTCTAAGATGGCTATCATGGTAGCCTGGAAGAAGAGTATCACAACATAGGCCATTTCTAAGCTCTTCTTTGAGCGAGTATGGGCGTCCATTGTCTTAGATCGAGACAATAGATTGCTGAGTGCATTTTGGTCAAGTCTATGGTCGATGTTGGATACAAAAATTACTAAGTCCACAACTTTCCATCCCCAAAGTAATGGCCAAATAGAAGTTGTCAACATGACGATCGTACACATTCTGCACATGTGAAACTCAAAGCGTTCACACACATGGGATGAAAGTCTCCCCTATTTCCAATGCAACTACAATGGAGCTCTCCATAGATCAACAAGCCACAACCCCTTTCAGGTAGGGTTGGGATTTCAACCATTATGCCCCCATTGATGTGGCCATACCATTTTCAACCACTTAGGTAGATTTGAGTCATGTTCAGTCCAAAGCTGAAAGGGCTAACAACTTCATTGAGTGCATTAAACACCTCCACCAACAGGTCCATGATATATTGGACAGAGCTAATGCTAAGTACAAGCAACACGATGATAAACATCGAGTGTCACACAAGTTCCAAGCGGCCGAGAAAGTTTGGCTACATTTGCAAAAGGAACACTTTGATGGACCCCACTACAAGCTTCGCCCACTCCGATATGGGCCACACACCATCACTAAGGCTGTCAGTGACAATTCCTTTTAGCTCAAAATCCCATCGTTCCTTGGTCTACACCCAATTTTCAATGTAGATCATCTTCAGCCATACTTTCCACCATTGTTGAACACATCTGACATTGTAGAACAACTCACACCAACAAAGCTCAACCAGGACTGCATGCAATAGGCCACAACTAATCAGATCATGGACACATAGATAAATAACACTCTCCAATAGAGGATACAACTATATCGAGTTGTCAAAGCAGGCCAACGCCTTCACCAGGACAAGTGGTTCACCAGGACGAGGTTCAGTAGAAATTTCCTCACCTCATGGAGGCTCTACACGAATGGGGACCATTAATTCCGAAGGGTGGTGGAATGATCTAGGTGGGTATTGGTGGCCACCTACCTATTCCACCTAGACCCCCCAGTTAGTTTCATCTGTTTCCTCTTTCATTTCAACATTTACTATTTTTAGTAGTTTTTGGGTCCTAAACTTCTAGAGAAGTTTTGACCCCCTATATGATGTCTTTTTGGGGTCCATGTCAGACCCATAGCCATAGGCAAGGGATTATAGTGGAACCCATAGTAATCAGAGAGACCTTCCCAACAAGGTATCATACGCACCAAACAGAGATAATATGACCAAGTTACGACCTCGGGAAGTTGGCTACCTAACTAACCCCAACGAGGCCCACAAACTCTTGGTGTTACAACTCATGGGGTTAGGGTTTTGGTTGTTTAGGGTTTTCTCGTGTTTTCCAATAATAAATAGGCACTTGAGCCTCATTGTAAGACAATTCAAAGGCATGTAGCCACCACATCACTTCTCAGAGATAAGCTACCATTGCCTGAGATATCTTATTTCCATTTTGTTTTTAAGTATATTTCAATATTTTTCTATTAATGAAATGAAGTGTTTTTTCTATCGCATCTCTATTTCTATGATTGTATTTGTAGGTTGTTGCGTTCCTGTTTAAGTTCAGATCAATTTCTCAACATTTAATTTCTAAACTCTACAAAATGGACATATTTGCACTTCCACATACTTCCCCCCAAACAAATAAATTGATATATCATATTGCAATTGGAAGTGTGGATTGCTCAATATTTTCTGCTCTCGACACTCCTCACAATATATCAATCTATGCAAGGAATTTTCTGGACTTAATATACATCAATATATGCTTATTATAAAATTTTGAATAGTTTTGCATAATGGATGAACTTAGAATTATGCATACATTGCACAATATTCTTTCACTAAGGTATGCAGGAGAATTGTGCGGAAAGAGAATGCATGTGGAAGTGCAGAACATCGTAGCACACTTGTATTTGTTATTGCACCCACTTGTTCTTCGACATAAATCTCAAATTAAAAAACAAATTTCATCTAGTTTTGTAGCATTTAATGTGTTTGATAATGTGAAGAGCCTTATACAAATGTGGACTAAGAATACTTCAATTCTTTGTCACAACAATATTCGCTTTAAGAGACACGCTAGTGTGTCTTGAATTGAGATGTAGTTTCACTGGCTTTAATCGTTTAAAAACTAGTGTGGTGTGGAAGTAAGGTGTGTGAGAGAACTATACAAAGGGAAATTGCATACGAAAGTACGAAACATTGCGGTTGAACAATTTGGAATATGAAGATACAAATTATTTAGTATTATAAAATTATCCATGATATATAATAATAATGATGTGAGAGAACTGTGTGGAGAGAGAATGCATGCAAATTATATTTGTTATTAACAAATTTCATCTAATGTTGAACAATAAGTATTGAATTCAAAAATGTTAAAATAAATCTAAGTTTTATGAAGCTTTCATGAATATAAATGAAAATTAGAGTGGAGAACCTAACAAACTTTTAACAAGTAACATGTTCGAGTTTTCCATTGTGCAAAGAATTTTGTGTGGAGAGATTTAATTGTGCAGAGATCTTTCATTGTGCGAAGATCTTTCATTGTGCAGATAATTTTATGTATAGAGATTTCATCGTGCATAGAGCTTTCATTGTGCAAAGTTTTCTTCACAACCCACATAACCTTTAATCAATTAATTAGTTGTAGAGGCAGGATTATGTTGTATTGAAAATATTACCCTTGTTATATTTAATTTAGGTTGGCATAACAATAAACAATGTTTGCAAGAAAATTTAAGAGCTTGAAAATTATATCAAATAATGATAATGGTATGTCAATGCATCACATGTAGTACCCCTTATTTTGTAATGCACTTGTACATATCGAACATATATGTTGGTGAGCTAGATAATATGGACCAAGGTCACATAATGAAATGTAAACAATTTATCTCATATTGTTCATAAAATACATGGAAAATTGCATGAAAAATGGATGAAAAAGAGCATAAGGGGATATGACTCTACAAGAGGGGAATGAAAGGGGGCTAAGGGGTCCTAAAAGGGCCAAATCCAAGGTCATGAGATTAAATATTATTTTATCATATCCCTGAGTATCTTAACCTTAAAGAAGACCATTCTTAGGAGTTGTGCTAGTAGTTATGGAAATTACAAGTGTCAAATTAGGGGCATGCATATAAAAGTGATGCTTTTATGTGTTGAAGACATCATTCTCACATTCATTCTTCCCTCCAAGGCTACCAAATTTATATGGCTATCTAGACAAATGAAAAGAACCAAAACAAAGAGCTAAATTGCAAATGATCCTAGTGTGAAATTTCCATTGAAGGATCTCGATGTCCCAACTTATTTAGGAATCTAAATAAGGTATAATTGGTAAAAATAAAAATGAGATAGAGAATGTATGAAAAAAGAGTGGTAATAACAAGTGTGTGTGTGTGTATAATAATAATAATTAGATATTGTGTATAAATTAAGGAAAACAAACATTTAAGGTTGGTATTTAGGTGTGTTTAATTTGTTTGGACTAGTATATAGAGAAGCATGTAAAAGAAAGGGGGTCTTATAAAGTGATTTTCACTTTTCAATTAATTAATAATTTGATCATGCTAGTAGAAACTATTTTTTCTTTGTGGTTTTTCCATTTGTATTTGTATAAAGACTATGGTATATGTGTCACCATAAATCAATCCTCTTAATTCATGTAGAATAGTAAGTTTTTTAGAAAGAAGATTTTATATATTATGAAGAAAAATTTTGTACTCATAATTTTTAGGCATTTTTTGGTTTTTGAATGGGCATTTAGAAAGTGTTTGAAAGTAATACCATGGAGTATTTCTAGTTAAGGAATATATTTTGGTTTATTTCATAATAGGGGGAGAGGGAAAGGTCAAGCAAACAAACATACTTGTCCTATAATAAATCAATCTTTTTGTTAGTAGGAGGCACAACTCCTTGGAACTAACCCATTAGCATAATGGATGATGATATATTTGAACATATATATTACCTTGGACCAACCCTTGCAATCAATGCAGAAGAATAAGGTTTTTAAATAGGAGGGTGAGGGAGGGTCGAACAAGATAGTATGCTTACCTTGTAACTAATCAATCATTGTAATAGTGAGGCACCACTCTCTATGGCTACCCCCCCATTAGCACACTGATCATAGTGTATTGGGGCTTATATAATACCACGAACCAATCCACTCAAATGATTTAGATTAGTGAGATTTATAGATAAGATGCGTTTCTAGTTAATTGAATTTGGTCTCATTGATTGGGAGGACAACTTGTTATCTTCCCCACTCAATTCATATGGAACACAAGTGACATGTTGAGTTTTTAATAAGTGTATCAATGTAATAGACATTATTTTAAAACATAGGAGGATTTTTATGTCGTATAAATAATTCAAAGTTGCATAGTTGTTATGTGTAACCAAACTTTTTAATGGGACATAGGAAGACATGTGAAAGGATAACTATAGAATGTCGACAACTAAGAATTTTATTTATTATTGTGTCACACAAAGTGGGAGAGGGGAAGGTCATGCAAGGAAATATACTCACCTTGCAAGTAATTTTTTGAAGAATTTTAATGATCAATTAATTGTTAATTTTTTTTAATATAAATATTGGTGAATTTTTATTTATATATAAAAATTGTGACTAAAGCTTACAGAGAGTTATAGCAAGAGAGAATCCTTAAATTCTTTAAGAGATTCACATTCTAGTATTACAAAATAATCCAAAAAACTTCATTTAGGATCTTACATAACCTTATGCAACCATAGAAAATGGAATAAATCAAAATTCATTGAAAAAATAGTGAGCTTAAGGCATCCGATTTACTAGGAAATAACTATCACACTGTCCTTGCATTCCCAAAAGAAAAACCCCAGCTTTATACATATACTACCATTGTAATCCCAATAGAAAATCCCTATCTTTATACAAGGTCTTCTTTTACAAAAAAAGAGAGAAATTAAACATAAACCAAATTGGGCCAAAGTTGCTTCAAGTGGCTGGGCAAAAAATTCCAAGAGCACCTAGTCTTACTACAGGATGGTCTGTTACTTCCATGGAGAAGATGACCAATATTTCTTTCCATACTCCATTTATCCTTTTCTCAATGCTATAATTGCAATTGAGCTTGTGAAATATGTCAATTACAAGATATTTGTACAAAGGAATTTCCTCCATGTTGTTGTCATATATGAAAGTATCATACATGGTTTTTCTAGATTTAATTATCATGATTTTTTCTTTGTCAATATTAATAATCACACCTATATTGGAATATAAATCTTGGAGGGTTCTTAGTTACTTGTCAAGAACGTAAGAAGTCCTTGTCAAAAGAACAATATCATCTACATAAGGAGAAACATGAGACTATACTAGTGAGAGTGGGACCAATACACGTTGCTTCCTCCAAACACTCTACTAGCTTATCAATGTATATGCCAAAGGGAGTAGGGGACAAGGGACACCCATGTTTGACGTTGATATTGCAATTAATTTCTTTTGACCAACCCTCAATTGTTCGAAACTTGGCAATAATGTTCTCATAAAAACTTATCAAACATCCCTAAACTCAAGATGAACCATTATATTTTCCAAACTCTTTCAAATGGTTGTCTAATCCAAGTGGATATGGGTGGCCACCCAACTATTCCCTAGCTCAAAGCACATTTCTCCATCTTGGCATTTTTTCTACAATTTTTTGGGTTCTGAATTTTTGGGGCCATTTTGAGCCCCTAAATGACATCTTCTTGACATGGCAGGGTCCCAGGTGGGTGACCACCAATAACCACTTAGATCACTGTCATGAGAATGATGCCAAAATTTAAAGTAGACTTATGAAGCATTAAAGTTTGGATTAAAAATTCATATATCTAACACATGTTATATGATTTTAATAATTGATTTTAATTTAAATTCTTATTCTACAACCCGGTATGAGGGCAATGTGTAAATATGCCCATGCTCAATTAGGGATTTGACATGTGTCAATCTTAAAATAAAAGTAAATAAAAATAAAATATTCTCTAAATAGAAAAGCAATGTCAACTATAATAAAAACAAAAATGAATATAATATGCATGTTTAATTAGTTGTGCATATGATGTAATATAATTTCATGTAAAGTAAATAGTAGTTAAAAAAATGTTAAAATAAAATATTTTAATGTTGTACATAATAAAAATATTCAATATGGGTTATCAATAAAATATTTAAATATGAGTTAATATTGATGTATACTTAAAAATATATTAATAACAACAAAATTATTTTAATGTGTGCTCATAAAATGTCTTGATGGAACATGCTATGTAAAATATTTTAATATCAACTATGTATATATTATATATTGTTTAAAAAAAATTGTATATATCGTTTAAAGCTATTGAATTTTTTTTATGATTAAAATGTTTGAAGTAATGTCAGTGATTTATGTTGAAAAGTGTAA
>APFE030129314.1:0-12511 GCA_000404065.3 Pinus taeda
TGGCGGAATTTCTCAAACACTTCACTCTTCTATTTCAGCATATACACCCATGTCTTTCTGGTGTAATCATCAATGAAAGTTAAAACATATCTGTTTCCACCAAGTGATGGTACTTGCATCGGTTCCCACACATCAGAGTGAACAATTTCCAAGGGTGCTTTTGCCCTTATACTCTTTCCTGCTGGAAAGCTTTCTTTGTGTTGCTTTCCCAAGATGCAGCGTTCACAAAGGTTGTCCGGCTTTTCAATCAATGGCAATCCTTTTACCATTCTCTTTCTGTGCAACAAATTTAGGCCTCCGAAATTGAGATGTCCAAATCTCAAATGCCACAACCAATTCTCATGTTTCACTTGTTCCTGAAAGACTTCTTGTGTTACAGCTGCAATAGTTCTTCCTTCCTTCAAATCTGCCCTAAGTTTGAGAGGAAACATTCTATTGCTGGTCATCTGCACCTGTGCAATGATCTTCTTACTTGGAGGTGTGCCTCTGATTTTACACATATCATCTTTGAAGAACACATTGTAACCTTTGTCAATGAGCTATCTAATGCTCAAGAGATTACATTTCAGACCAGGTACATAGTATACCTCTGGCACAATAATCTGTTCTCCATTTCTTGCTCGGATACTGACTCTGCCCTTACCCTTGATAGATATCTTACTATCAGTTCCTGTTGTTACCTCAGATTTCACATTTTCATCCAGATTGGCAAACATTGCAATATTTCCAGTCATGTGATTACTACAACCTGAGTCTAAGAACCAAACATCTTCTTGTTTGTCTTGTGCAATGTTACAAGTTAACAGCACATTCTTTGAGTTCTTATTTTCTTCATTTGCAAAATTAACATTCTGCCTACTATTCATGTCATTTTGTTTTTTCCTACATTCATTGGCATAGTGCCCATATTTCTTACAATAATGACATTGGACTTCGGATTTGTCATACCTTTGTCCATGAGCTTGTTGTTTGCTTGAACCTTCATCTTGGTTCTGATTGCAGCTCTTTCCGCTTGTGCTTGCAGGATAATTTCTACCTCTGTTTTGGCTTCTTCCACGACCTCTGTTATTTGCTCTGCCCCTTTTCTTTGGCTGAAAGACATTTGAGTCTTGAATGCTTGCTCAAAAGAGGAATCTGTTCCTCTACTCAGTCTGTGTTCATGAGACATAAGAGAAGCACTCAGTTCATCTACCGTGAACTGTGAGAGATCTTTTGTTTCTTCTATTGCTACCACAACAGCTTCAAACCTTGAGGGTAAACATCTCAAGATCTTTTCTACTATCCTTCTTTCTTCAAGAATTTCACCATGAGATCTTATTTGGGTTATCAACCCAATAACCTGAGTGAAGAATGAATCTATTGTATCAGATTCCTTCATGCTGAGTGTTTCAAATTCTCTCCTCAACATCTGCAACTTTGCAGTCTTCACCTTCTCCATGCCTTGATAGGCAGTTTTGGGAATATCCCATGCCTCTTTGGATTTTGTTGCTGCTGCAATCCGTGGAAAAACACTTTCATGTTCTGATTGGAAGAGAAAAAACAGGGCTTTGGCATCTTTCCTTTTGTCGCTCTTCAACTGGTCTCTCTCTGCTACTGTCAAAGCAGCCACCGCTGTTGCATCTGCAGGTTCAGCATAGCCAGTTTCAACCAGCTCCCATATTCCTTGAGAAGCAAATAATGCTTTCATTGTTATAGACCAATAACTGTGATTTTTCCCATTAAACTATGGCAGTTGGGAATTTGTCAAACCTGTTCCAGCATCTGCCATCTTAACTTTGTATAGGTAAAGAAGAGATACTGACTATAAAATTAAAAACAAGCAAAAACTTTCTCTGCTGGAAAAATCTGATCAATAAGCTTCTTACAGCTCCTACAGTGAAAAACAAACTCTGTTTTTGACTCACTGAGTGCCTAGACCGGCTCTGATACCATGTTGGATAATTGATGCGAATTCCATAACAGACAGTAAAAAAAAAATACTCTGTTTTTGACTCTGTTTCTGCACAGAAAACTGAAAAATTGTTTTATGGAAATGGTGTTGCAGCAACACAGTTTGGTGTTGCAGCAACGTAGATTTGGTGTTGCAGCAACGTTGAATAACACTCTATTTTTAACACAGTAAACTGAAAATTGCTTACTGGAAACAGTGTTGCAACAACGTAGGTTTGGTGTTGCAGCAACGCTGTTGGAATTTCTGATAATTCAAAATAAAACTGAAAGACAGAACAATACTCAGCAACACTGAAACTGGTGTAAGAACAACGTGCAAGTGGTGAAACAGCAACATAAAATTAACTTGTATTCATAAAAAGTAAATCAGCTGATACAAATTCATCTTCCTCTTGACACAGGGATAACAACAGGAACACTTCAGTTCCAGAAACCAATTTTCTTTATCTCAGAAAATTTCAGGTTCAGCACTGCTGCGCGTTTACAGAAGAGACTCTCTATTGTTCTTCTAACCTTTTTTTTTTTTTTTAAAAACAGAACTGTTGTTCATTACATTTATAGAAAAAAATATCTGAGTTTAAACAATAAAACAACCAAAAAATCCTGTAACGCTTATCTGTGTATTGAATGCAGAAGCGGTGATACCTTTCTCAGTGAAAACAAGTTGGCAGTTGTAGGGGAATTAAATTCTGTGAATTTAATGCACATTAATGTGCAAAATATCAGGAGTGACTTTGTGGCATCGAACATCCTGGAACAGCTACAGAAGATCAGATTTCTGTCCACTTGTTCATTATTGCAGTTGGAATTAAATTCCAACACTCCCCCTTAATTTCAACTGCTGCATACCCAGGCATTTCCTGAAATGATCAAAACTTTTCTTTGCTAATGGTTTTGTCTAGATGTCAGCTAGCTGATCCTCTGTTCTACAGTGCTGCAAAACAATCTCACCATTGTTAACCAATTCATGTATGAAGTGAAATTTGGTATCTATGTGCTTTGTTCTTTTATGAAAAACAGAGTTTTTAGACAAAGTTATTGCTGAGCTATTGTCATAGTAAATGGTTGTGCCATTTTCTTGTTCATGACACAGATCTCTGAGAACTCTTCTCAGCCACACTGCTTGGCATGCTGCTGCTGTTGCTGCCACATACTCTGCCTCTGCTGTTGACAAAGACACAACTGGTTGCTTCTTCGAAGCCCATGAGATGGCTCCCGATCCCATATGAAACACATATCCTGATGTGCTTTTTCTATCATCAACACTTCCAGCCCAATCACTGTCCCTGTAACCTGTCAACATGAAATTTTTAGAAGAGGAGTATAGAATACCAAACCCCTTCATTCCATTCACATACCTTAGAATTCTCTTGGCTTCCTGCCAATGAGTCTCTTTCGGTCTTTCCATAAATCTGGAGATTAAACTCACAGCGTGCATAATGTCTGGCCTAGTTGCAGTCAAATACATAAGGCTGCCAACTATGCTCTTGTACAATTTTGGATCAAAATCCTTGCTACTGTCTTCTTTGGTCAATTTCAATCCCACTACAGTTGGAGTCATAGCTGCATTGTTGTTCTGCATGTTAAATCTCATCAACACAGCTTCTACATATTTATCTTGAGAAATGAAAACACCATTTTCACTTTGATCTACTTCAATTCCAAGAAAATATCTTAAGAAGCCCAAGTCAGTCATTTCAAATTCATTTTTCATGACTACTTTAAAATCAGCAATGAGAGAAGCATCATTGCTAGTAAAAATCAAATAATCTACATATAAAACAACAATAATAATCTTACCGTCATTCTCCTTTATGTAGAGTGTGGGTTCACCATCACACTTATCAAACCCATTTTCAATCAGATAAGCATATATTCTACTGTACCATACTCTTGGAGCTTGCTTCAGCCCATAAAGAGCCTTCTTGAGTTTGCAAACTTTATGCTTTTAGCCATCAACTTCATAACTTGGAGGTTGTTCAACATAAACATCTTATTTTAACACTCCATTTAGGAATGTAGATTTAACATCCATCTGATAAATCTTCCATTTGTGTTGTGCTGCTATAGACAACACTGTTATGACTGTTTCCATCCTTGCTACTGGGGCAAAGGTTTCATCATAGTCTCTGCCTTGTTGCTGCTTGTAGCCTTTCACAACAAGTCTTTCTTTGTGCCTGTCAATCTTGCCTTCAGCATTGCTTTTGGTCTTATAGAACCACTTAACTCCAATGACATCTTTGCCTTCAGGGAGGTCCACTAACTCCCATGTTTTACTCTTTTCAATTGCACCAATTTCTTCATTCATTGCTTCAATCCATTTATCTTCATTTACAACATCTTCAAAATGAACTGGGTCATCAACATGGCAATACAAAGCGAATAATGAATTCAGACTGGTATTGTTACTTACCTCTCCTTGTTCATAAATATCATTCAGATTTATGAATCTTTGTTTTCTTGGTGTGCTTGGAGTTCCATCCGAACTTGAGGGTATTTCAGATCCTTATGGTGTGCTTGAAGAAGCACTTCCTTGACTTCTTAAGGCTGTTGGAATTCCAGCTTGTGGTGTGGTTTGTTGAACTTGTTGTGGTGGAGGAGGAGCCACCAAAGAAGGATTATTTGTTGTTGTCCCTTCCTCTTCTTCTTCATGAGACACAATTGTCTTCACATTCATTGTTTTTTCTAGGCTTCCATCCCAAGCTTCATCTTCAATGAACTGCACATCTCTGCTTACTATCAATTTCTTAGTGGATGGATTATAGAGTTTGTATGCTTTTGACTCATCACAATAGCCAATAAACACACACTTCTCCCCCTTACTATCAAGCGTTTTCCTTAGCTGATCGGTACATGTGCATAAGCTACACAACCAAATACTCTCATGTGAGTGACAATTTGCTTTTGACCACTCCATGCTTCTTCTAGTATTTTGTTCATGACAACTTTAGTTGGGCATCTATTCAAGATGTAAACTGCGCAAGTGACAGCTTCTGCCCAATACTCATGAGGCAAGTGTTTTGCCTTCAACATACTTCTAACCATGTCAAGAATGGTCCTATTCTTTCTTTCGACAACACCGTTTTGCTGAGATGCATACCTTGCGGTGAACTGCTTTTGTATGCCATTCTCTCTACAAAAACGCAGAAAGTCTTGGGAGATGTATTCTCCTCCTCTATCTGTTCTGAGCACTTTGATATAATGCCCACACTGCTTCTCAACAAGAGTTTTGAAGTGGCGGAATTTCTCGAACACTTCACTCTTCTGTTTCAGCATATACACCCATGTCTTTCTGGTGTAATCATCAATGAATGTTAAAACATATCTATTTCGAGCAAATGATGGTATTTGCATCGGTCCACACACATCAGAGTGAACAATTTCTAGGGGTGCTTTTTCCCTTATACTCTTTCCTGCTGGAAAACTTTCTTTGTGTTGCTTGCCCAAGATGCAACATTCACAAAGGCTGTCCAGTTTCTCGATCAACGGCAATCCCTTTACCATTCCATTTCTGTGCAACAGATTCAGGCCTCCGAAATTGAGATGTCCAAATCTCAAGTGCCACAACCAATTCACATCTTTCACTTGTTCCTGAAAGACTTCTTGTGTTACAGCCACAATAGTTCTTCCTTCCTTCAAATCTGCTCTGAGTTTGAGAGGAAACATCCTATTGTTGGTCATCTGCACCTTTGCAATGATCTTCTTACTTGGAGGTATATCTCTAATTGTACACGTATCATCTTTGAAGAACACGTTGTAACCTTTGTCAATGAGCTGTCCAATGCTCAAAAGATTACATTTCAGACCAGGTACATAGTATACCTCTGGCACAATCATCTGTTCTCCATTTCTTGCTCGAATACTGACTCTGCCCTTACCCTTGACAGATATTTTACTATCAGTTCTTGTTGTTACCTCAGATTTCACATCTTCATCCAGATTGGCAAACATCTCAATATTGTCAGTCATGTGATTACTACAACCTGATTCTAAGAACCACAAATCTTCGTGTTTGTCTTGTGCAATGTTACATGTTAACAGCACATTCTTTGGATTCTTATCTTCTTCATTTGAAAAATTAGCATTCTGCCTACTATTCATGTCATTTTGTTTTTTCCTACATTCATTTGCGTAGTTCCCATATTTCTTACAATAATGACACTGGACTTGGGATTTGTCATACCTTTGTCCATGAGCTTGTTGTTTGCTTGAACCTTCATCTTGGTTCTGATTGCAGCTCCTTCCGCTTATGCTTGCAGGATAATATCTGCCTCTATTTTGGCTTCTTCCACGACCTCTATTATTTACTCCATCTCGACCTTTTCTTTGGCTGAAAGACATCTGAGCCTTGAATGCTTATTTAAAATAGGAATTTGTTCCTCTACTCAGTCTGTGTTCATGAGACATAAGAGAAGCACTTAGTTCATCTACCGTGAATTGTGAGAGATCCTTTGTTTCTTCTATTGCTACCACAAGAGCTTCAAACCTTGAGGGTAAACATCTCAAGATCTTCTCTACGATCCTTCTTTCTTCAAAAATTTCACCATGAGACCTTATCTAGGTTATTAAACCAATAACCTGAGTGAAGAATGAATCTATTATATCAGGTTCCTTCATGCTGAGTGTTTCAAAGTCTCTCCTCAACATCTGCAACTTTGCAGTCTTCACCTTCTCCATGCCTTGATAAGCAGTTTTGAGAATATCCCATGCCTCTTTGGATTTTGTTGCTGCTACAATCCGTGGAAAAACACTTTCATGTACTGATTGGAAGAGAAAAAACAGTGCTTTGGCATCCTTCTTTCTGTCGCTCTTCAACTGGACTCTTTCTGCTACTTTCAAAGTAGCCAATGCTCTTGCATCTGTAGGTTCAGCATAGCCAGTTTCAACCAGCTCCCATATTCCTTGAGAAGCAAACAATGCTTTCATTGTTATGGACCAATAACTGTTATTTTTCCCATTAAACTGTGGCAGTTGGGAATTTGTCAAACCTGTTCCAACATCTGCCATCTTAACTCTGTATAGATAAAGAAGAGATACTGTCTTTGTAATTAAAAACAAGCAAAAACTTTCTCTGCTGGAAGAAATCTGCTCAATAAGCTTCTTACAACTCCTACAGTGAAAAACAAACTTTGTTTTTGACTCACTGAGTGCCTAGACCAGCTCTGATACCATGTTGTAAGTTTAAGAAAAATTTCATAACAGACAGTAAAAAAAAATGCTTTGTTTTTTACTCTGTTTCTGCATAGAAAACGGAAAAAAAATCGTTTTCTGGAAATGGTGTTGCAGTAACACAATTTGGTGTTGCAGCAACGCTGAATAACACTCTGTTTTTAACACAGTAAACTGAAAATTGCTTACTGGAAACGGTGTTGCAGCAACACAGTTTGGTGTTGCAGCAACGTAGATTTGGTGTTGCAGCAACGCTGTTGGACTTTCTGAAAATTCAAAATAAAACTGAAAAACAAAACAATACTCAGCAACACTAAAACTGGTGTAACAGCAACGTGCAAGTGGTGTAACAGCAACAGAAAATTAACTTGTATTCATAAACAGTAAACCAGCTGATACAAATTCGTCTTCCTCTTGATAGAGGGATAACAACAAGAACGCTACAGTTCCAGAAACCAATTTTCACTATCTCAGAAAATTTCAGGTTCAACACTGCTGTGCGTTACAGAAAAGACTTTCTGTCATTCTTCTAACCTTGAAAGAGAACTGTTGTTCATTGCATTTATAGGAAAAAACATATCTGAGTTTAAACAATAAAATAACCAAAAATATCTTCTAACGCTTATCTGCGTATTAAATGCAGCAAGCGATGATGCCTTTCTCAAGAAATCAAGTCGGCGGTTGCAGGGGAATTCAATTCTAAGAATTTCGTGCTCATCAAAGTGCATATCAAGAGTGACTTTGCGGCATCAAACAACCTGGAATATCTACAGAAGATCAGATTTATGTCCATCTGTTTTGTGTTGCAATTGGAATTAAATTCCAACAACAGGTTACTTGATGTTTGTCCTTACTTAGTCTTGGAACTTGCATGTGTATTTGTTTTCTTTTGGTGAACTATAAATGAGATTCCTTTGTTTTCAGAAGTTCGAGTTATCAATTAAAAATGTATCGAACAAATAGCTTAATGCCTTTGTTTCTTTATTTATTACAATGATGTGTCATGCATTTTCTTTTATGTTTATTATGAGAATGTTTCTTTCTTTTCTATCTGTAATAAGGACTCATCGAGTGCTTACAGTCAACAGTATTGTATCATTAATACTTTTATAGATTACGTGTTATTAACATATTGTTGTTCTAATGGGGTTTAATGTAAATAAAGACTCAAGCATGGCTTTCTGATTATAAACATTCATCTTTATAACCCTTATCTTTTCGAAGACCTGGGGAAAAATTGTTATAGAGAACCATCCCTCGATTGCGCACTCACGACGACCAAGAAGGGTAAATCAAGGTTACAACTCCAACCCTATCATGATTAAATAACCATACATACCTCAACTATCAGATGTCAATTACATTTTTCTTAACTTCATCTTCTCAAATAATGATTTACTTAGTATGCAAGAAGTTTTGTTAACAATATTTTTATCTCAAGGTTCCCCAACCCCTCCTGTCATCTATATTGGATTCTGGGTTTTTATTCTTATGTAGAACGCATAGTATTTTTTTTTGAAGAGCTGAGGAAAAAATTAAGGTTACCATTTCATTTCTTGTTTTTGATGCACATTTTTTAAAAGAAAAGACATATCAGGCCTGATTCTCTGGATGACAATCACACAAAACTATCTTGGCATGAATAAAATATCAAATTGACCCTCTTGGTCATATTAACACTAAAATTATTTTGTCCACTTCTAATACTAAATAGGGTTAATCATTTACATATAAAGAACAAACTATTCAGATTCTCTTCATTAACATAGTTCTACATTCTTTTTATAATTCTGTTAAATAACTCGAGACTCATTCAAGCACTTATCTATTTGCCAAGATTCTATAATTTACCGGTAATACCTTTCCACTCGACCAATGAGGATTAGTCTATTATGTCTTGTTCCTCCCCCCATGCTTTTCATCCCAAAACAGTTCTTTAAGTAGGAGTTATTGATTCACTATGATCAAGACTCTTTTCTTGTCCACCCTAGAATATTTTTCATTCACAGACCAAGTCTAAGATCTAGAGTTTCAATCCCCCTTTTAGGCAAGGTCCTACATTTTTACTTTCCTTTCTTTCTCTCCTGCTCTTGTCCCCTCCTACATTCTCTACATTCTCTCAACTCTTCAAGGATAAAAGGGAATAGTTACTCTTAGCTGTATGGTAAAAAGACAATTACTGAGATCTTTTCCCATAAATTCTAAAAATCTGCATAAGAAGGAAAAGTTATTTTATCATTTAAATTTCTTCCAACTCAATATTATTCCATATATGAATTACCAAGTTCACCTAATAACCAAAGTGATTGCGGAATATTTACAATCACTTCGAGGTGTCACATCTCACCCCCTTGATTGGAACACTGTCCCTGGTGTTCATCTCTTCTGTCACCTTTGGAAACAAATCGAGATATGCCTCCTACAAAATTCCTTGATTTCCCATGTGGTTTCCTCCATGCTAAAGTATTTCCACTATACTTTAATGTGGATGATAGCTCCCTTCTGTAGCATTATTTCTCTCTCGTCAAGTATATACAGAGCTTCTACTAGAAACTCTTCGTCTGATTGACCTATTACAATTACAACTAAATCATTAATCTGTTCCACTGTTATACCAAAATTTATTTCTAGAAACTTTCTAATTTTTTTTTATTACCTATATTTCTTGTCAATTTATGATGGTTCTAAAACCATAAACATATTGTTTTAGAAATGAAACATGAAACACATTGTGAACATGAATGTGACAGGGTAGTGCTAGTTGATATGCCACTCGTCCTATCCTTTCCAAAATCTGAAAGGGCTCACAGTATGGGGTGCTAATTTTGCACAACTTCCCCATCTAAGGGGACTTCTCTTAGGCTTAACCCACACATAAAATTCTCGCTCACCTGGAATTTCTAGCAAGTTCTTTTTTATCAACATAGGCCTTTTATATGTCTTGAGAAGCCTTTTGATTCTGCCAAATTCTTCTCATGATAGTTTCAATTTCTTCTAACATATTGGGTCCTAGGATTAGTTTATTCTCAGGACTAGTCCAGTTACAGGGTACTCTAAACATTTTCGCATAAAACGCCCTTTAAGGACTCATTTTTAATGACTCATGATAATTGTTGTTATAAACAAACTCCACCAAATTAAGGTATTCTTCCCACTTATTAGGATGTTACATCACATCCATACGCAACATCTCCTCAACCACTTCTTTTAGTCGCTCAGTTTTCCCATCGGTATGTGGATAGTAAGTAGTATTGTAGTGGACTTGAGTACCCTATCCAGTGAAGTGTGATTTCCAAAATGTTAAAGTAAAATTTACATCTCGATCTGAGATAATAACTCTAGGCATGCCATGTAGCCTAAATAGCTCTCTGATAAATATATCTGCTACCTGGGTTGTTTGATAGGTAGATTTAACTAGAATAAAATGGGATACTTTGCTAAGTTTATCTAATACTACCATAATAGAGTCATTTTGTTTCTTAGATTTGGGTAATCCAATTATGAAATCTAATGTTGTTTCTCACTTCCATTTAGGAATGGGTAAGGGATGAAACAACCCAACACGGTGTTGATGTTCTTTGTTGAGTAACTAACATTTTAAGCATTTAGTTAAGTATTTTGTGATATCATTCCTCATACCAGGCCAATAATAATCCTTTTTAATTGTATAAAATAACTTTTGATAACTCAGATGAGCGACATGGTGGCTTCTATGGAATTCATCTAATATGAGTTGTTTTATTGAGAGCTGATGTTCATCCAAAAAGGAACATACCTTCTTCTTTGGAAAATCAACAAATCTTCATCGTTGATACCATATTCAGTTTGTTTTCCAGCATTCTAAGCAATTTTAGCTTGTCACCAAATATATTCATATTCTGGTTCTTTCAGTGCAACTTCTTTAGTCTGTTGAGAAAAATTAAACTCTACTTGACTGTATGAAATCTCATATACATGATGAAGTCTTCTGCTTAACACATCGGCCACCCGATTCTCCTTCCCTTTAAGATGTTTCATCTAAAAGTAAAACTCACTAGAAAATGTATCCCATTTGGCTTAACGTGCATTCAAGTTGGGTTGTCTAAAGATACTGGTTAAACTGTTATGGTATGTCATCAACAAAAAGCTCTTCCCTAACAAGTAGTGTTACCAAACCTTCAAAGCGTGGACGACAAACGTTAGCTCCAAGTCATAGGTAGGCATGTATGCTCATGCTCCTTTAACTTATGAGATTCATAGTCAATCACCTTACCTTCTTGCATCAAAGCTTCCCTATATATTTTTGGCAACCATCGATACACAACTTTTAACATAGGGGTAGTAGTAAGTAATTGTTTCAAATTCTCAAAACCCTGTTGACATTCTTTGGACCATCTTAAGTTCTTACCTTTCTTTTTCAAAGAGCTGATGAGGTAAGAAAATTTAAAGAACCCTTTTATAAATCTATAATAATATCTATTGAATCTCGTAAAGGAGCATATATCTGCTACATTTGTTAATATGCCACTCGATGATGGTTTTAGTTTTTTATGGGTCCACTGCTATAACTTCAGAAGAGATAATGTGTTCTAAATAATGTATTTGATCTTTATAAAAGTCACATTTGTTAAATTTACCATAAAACTTGTTTTCCCTCAAATTTTTCAATACGAACCTAAGGTGTTCCTTATGCTCCTCCATACTCGTATAATTTATGAAGATTTCATCAATAGAAATAAGAAAAAACTTGTCCAAGAATGGGTGTAAAATCTCATTCATCATACTCATAAACATTTCTAGATCATTTGTGAGTCCAAGTGGAAGAACAACAACCTCATAATGTCCATAGCGTGTCCTGAATGTTGTTTTATGTATCTCTTCATCCTTAATTCATATATAATGAAAGCCAATCTTTGAAAATATGACAGCAACCTTTACTTGATCAAAAATATCATCTATTTTTGGAAACGAGTACATATTTTTAATCATTAACTTATTTAATTTCCTATATTCTATACACAAACAAAGAGTGTCAACATTTTTTCTTACAATTAGAATCGGTTCTCCCAAAGGAGACACACTGGTGCGACTATAACCTTTGTCTAATAGCTCTTGGAACTGCATTTTAATTTTTTCAACTCAAGAAAACTCATCATATAAGGGTGTTTAGAGACTTGGGTGGCTCCAGGAACCAATTGAAGAGTAAAATTGATGTTCCTTTTTGGTGGAAGTCCTGGAATTTCTTTTGGGAATACATCCTTAAATTGTTGGATGATTGGTATATCTTCTAGGACAAACGTTTTGTCCTTATAATTAGCATAACCCGCCTGTACAACATAGACTTGACAACACTTACGAATCCACTTTCCTAACTTATGGGATCAAATAGGGTGTCGCTTGACTTCCCTTCAAA
>APFE030129315.1:0-18823 GCA_000404065.3 Pinus taeda
TTTGTTGCTGCTGCAATCTGTGGAAAGACACTTTCATGTACTGATTGGAAGAGTAAAAAGAGGGCTTTGGCATCCTTCTTCTTGTCACTCTTCAGCTGGTCTCTTTCTGCTGCTGTCAAAGCAGCCAGTGCTGTTGCATCTGCAAGTTCAGTATAGCCAGTTTCAACCAGCTCCCATATTCCTTGAGAAGCAAACAATGCTTTCATTTTTATGGACCAATCACTGTGATTTTTCCCATTGAACTGTGGCAGTTGGGAATTTGTCAAACCTGTTCCAGCATCTGCCATCTTAAAAGAAAAGATGCTGACTGTAAAATTAAAAACAAAAAACTTTCTCTGCTGGAAAAAATCTGCTCACTGAACTTCTTACAGCTCCTACAGTGAAAAACAAAACTCTGTTTTTGACTCACTGAGTGCCTAGACTAGCTCTGATACCATGTTGGAATTTTTATGGTGAATTCCATAACACAAAACATCATAGAACAACTCTCTGATATGATGGAATTTTCTGCTAAATTCCTAAACAAACAGACACAAAAACTGCTCTGTTTCTACATAGAAAACTGAAAATTTCGTTCTCTGGACTTGGTGTTGCAGCAACAGGATTCGGTGTTGCAGCAACAGGAAATAACTCTCTGTTTTTGTTAACACAGAAAAACAGAAAAATTGCTCTGTGGAATCGGTGTTGCAGCAACACAATTTGGTGTTGCAGCAACGCTGATCGTGGTGTTGCAGCAACGCTGATCGTGGTGTTGCAGCAACGGGAAAAACACTCTGTTTTTTTAATAACTCAGAAAAAACAAAAAATTGTTTTGACGCTAAAGCACTTGAAGAAAAGTGACGCTTTGTGTAACAGCAACTAAAGCAAGGGGCGTCAAACCACTAATAGACTTACAGAGTGAAATCAAAGTGTTTTTGACACTTGGTGTAACAGCAACTTAAAATCAGCAAAACAGTAAACTGATGAACTATAAACTTGTATTTATGAATAATAAGCAAGCTGATACAAAAACTTAGCTGTTACAAAAAAGGAACGCTTCAGCTCCAGAAATCGATTTTCTATCTCAGAAAATCACAGGTTCAGCACTTGCTGTGCATTTACAGAAGAGACACACTCGTTCTTCTAACCTTCACTCAAAAACAGAACTGCTGTTCTAAAACTCAGACAGAAAACAGAACTGCTGTTCAGAAATCTTTTGCACTGCCTTAATTAATAAACAGAACTGCTGTGCGTTTACATTTATAGGAAAAAATAAAGATCTGAATTAAACTATAAACTAAACAAAAATCTGCTGATCTTTATCTCTGTATTTATTGCAGAAGACGGTGATGCAAGGCGGTGATGCCTTTTCAGCAAAAACAAGTCGGTTGTCTGCAGGGATTTAATTCTGAATTTAATGCTCAAAATATCAATGGACTTTTGCGGCACCGAACAATCTGAAATGGCTGCTGAAAATCAGATTTCGGTTCTGTATTAATTGTTTGCAGTTGGAATTAAATTCCAACAAGAAGTTGTAAGCCTCGTGGGAATATTCAGCACGGCGGGGATGTATAACTTGGTATAAGATTACACCCAGGAAATAGGTGACGTTACCGTCAGAATGAAGAGGCAATACAAGCAGAGGGAGTGGAAGTGACAATGTAGAGAAATAGGCCAGAGCAGAGAGCCGACATGCTTACTAGACCTCTTCTTGAGGGACCCATGGGCTCCGTCACCAAAAGAAAGGACGATAAACCTACGCCATTGCATGTTATGCCTGTCAATGGACGAAGTATCAAATAAACCCAGAAATTTGCCATCAAGAAGAAGCTGAGGATGGCATTGCCCGCACAAGCCAAGCTCAGCAAATCATGAGAGAGTGATTCATTCGAAGATTGTATGAATAGAGCCAGTTAAATTACAAGCCTATGCAGATCAGTAACTTGATAATACAGGTGGATTTAGATGGAAAGGAAATCCATATATTTCGTCAAGCAAGATGGATTCATTGAAATGAGCCAGAGGCACATTAAACCTCCACAACTTAAAGAAATATAAATTAAATAAACCTCCACAACTTAAAGAAATATTAATTAAATAAGGAAATAATAGGTTAATTCCTATAACCTAAAAAGAGGCGAATGGGTTAAGATAACAATAAAACTAAGATAGAATAGATGAATTAAATGACTAAAAGGCTGAGATAAATCCTTTATTAATCCAAAAATGAATTAATTCAAACTAGCAGATACAACGAGCTGTGGCAAAACTATTCACATATCTATAATTCGACAATTTCATTTTGTGAATCCTATAGTGGGAATCCTATAGCCACTGGCATTTCCTTACTTCTTCCATTATAGCCATTGGCATTTCTTTACTTCTTCCATTTCTTTATCCCAACATATGACTGTCTGTATCTAAAATATTTGCAAACAAAAAGTTATACACTAAACTCAAGCATGAAGAGATTAAAATGGCTGAACCATTTCCAAAGAAATCAAGGAAATAGAAGCTACATCCATACGTACCTGTAACTAGATTTCATTTTCTGAATCCTATTTCCTTACTTCATTCTATTCGGTTCTCCCAACATATGATTGTCAATCTAAAATATTTGCAGTCAAAAGGTTATTCATTGCATCGAAAGAACCCCAATAAAATTCAAAAACAAATTTCGGTGCATAGAAAGAAGTCAGAAATAGCCAAAATGCAACAACAGTTCTCCAAATCAAAACCAAAAGAACGCCTTATAAGAAAAATACAAGAATAGCCAAAATGCAACCACAGTTCTACAAAAACCAAAAGAACGCGTCTTATAAGAAAAATACAAGAATAGCTAAAATGCAACAACAGTTCTACAAATCAAAACCAAAAAAACGCGTCTTATAAGAATAATACAAGAATATTCATGGAAGAAGGGATGAAAATAACATAATATTCATAGAAACAAATTTAAAAGAAAAAAAATGCTGCACACAGGCGAGCACATGAAAAAAATGAGAACAATGCAGGATTGGTCTGAATGATAGAAGTGATAAACAACAATCGAGGCCTGGTTTTAAATTCATCGAGCTGCATGACCGTTGAGTATAGAGATGCTGCTTTTTGCTTTTTCAAGTTGAAATGGAGCGTTGCTTTTGTGTTCTTGTAAATCGAAATGGAGTAATTGGGAATTAAAATGAAACATTGTGTTTTAAAAAGCGTGTGGTATCGGTGGGTGGATGGGCAGGCGGGCAGACTTGAGTTCGAATATTGTGTGGATTTTTCAAACTTGATTTCGAATATTGTGCGGATTTTTCGTTTTATTTACAGTGGGTGATATAGAAGCAGAAGAGCCTTCCTCCACTACTTCTCATCATCCTAGTCCGCACGCCTGTCCAGCCACCCACCCAACCGCTACCAGTCGCTTCTTAAAACACACCGTTCCATTTCGATTTACAAGAACACAAAAAGCAACGGTCCATTTCAACATGAAAAAAGCAAAAAGCAGCATCTCTATGTATGCACCTAGATGAATTTAAAACCAGGCCTCAATTGATGTTTATCGCTTCTATTATTCTGACCAATCCTGCATTGTTCTCCTTGTTTTCATGTGCTCGCCTCTGTGCAGCGTATTTTTTTTCTTTTAAATTTGCTTCCATGAATGTTATGTTATTTTCATCCTTTGGTTTTGATTTGCTTCCATGAATATGAAGATGCGATCTATTGGTTTTGATTTGTAGAACCGTTGTTGCATTTTGGCTATTTCTGGTTCGTTCGATGCACCGAAATAATTGAATTTCAAATGCAAGATCATCTGATGAGCAGAAAAAATCAACGGGAGTGCACGAAATCAATATTAGATAAATCATTGACTTGCTATGTGTAGCTTGAGAAAATTTATTTTAGTAATTTTGATGTTCCTGGGAGAACGCGCTGATTAATCCATGTTTGTGAAAAATGAAATGTATATTTTGCAGTGATGGAAATCATCATTGGATTTCAAAGTCATTGGAATTCTATATTTTGTTCTACAATTAACTGAGGTGTGTGGTACAATTAATCATCATTAGCACGGGGATGTTCTTCTAGTCCATATGCCAGCATTGATGCTTGCCCGAATCTGCGAAGTCGTCGTCACAGTTTTATTTAATGGAGGTGAGTTTTTTAAATTACTGCTCGTTTCATCTTAATTACTTAAAATAACAAATGAAAATTCATATCAGAATAAGAGCATAATTCATGGAAGTTTTGTTTCTTCTCTATTTCTGTATTATAAAGGAATCCTAATTTTTTTCGAGATTTTTTTCTATGGAATCTGCATGTTCGATGTAAAGGTCGGCAGATTTATTCTTATCTATAGACCAATCGTTTCCATTTTCTAGTTTTTTTCTAGATTAGTAATCAAAATTGATACAAAATTTCACTCTAAAGAATTTGTTGATCGGCTATGTTCAATCGATAAGATTATTTATATTTATCGTTAAATTGATTTTGAAATTTTACTTTCAGAGAATCTGCCTTAAATTGGAAGGCATGACAATGTTTTTTAAATTCATGCGTGATTTACTATTAATTATCTTCTAAACTCATGTACACATGGAAACAAACTTTTAAATTACTGCGCCTAAATACTCTGTTATAACTCGCTTCGTGTGCCTAAATACCCGGTCATGAAATTGAGGTTATGAAAACTAGCATTTAACGAGTAAAGTCCGTCGAATTTTTTACTGTCATCAAATACTACATAATACATTATAATGAGTAAGAAAGATTTTATGGAAATTTAATTAATAATTATAGCACTCATTATTTCATGACACAGAGAAATTTTCACCGACATTAAATGTTAATTACTGCGCCTAAATACTCTGTTATAACTCGCTTCGTGTGCTTAAATACCTGGTCATGAAATTGAGGTTATGAAAACTAGCATTTAACGAGTAAAGTCCGTCGAATTTTTTACTGTCGTCAAATACTACATAATACATTATAATGAGTAAGAAAGATTTTATGGAAATTTAATTAATAATTATAGCACTCATTATTTCATGACACAGAGAAATTTTCACCGACATTAAATGTTAAGTCATAGGTTATAAATTTTAGTGTTAGTGTAAGAGTTTATAGAATTATGCCACTTATTATTTTTTACCACAAAAAGAATGAGACTAATTGCTTTGCTATGTAGTTTGTTTAGTTTGTTTATATATATATATAGTTTTAAGTTAGTGGGAAAAACAATAATAATAGTTGTAGTTTTTTTTCTTAATTTTAATATAATTTTATTTTTTATAATGTTTTAAGTAAGTGGGGAAATCAATAATAAATTTGTTATTTTTTTATAGGATATTGCTTTAAGTAAATGAGAAAATCTATAATAATTGTGTTGTTAAATCAGTAAGATGAGTTTAGATAAGTTTAGTTAATCAGATTGGCTTTTATTGTCTTAAGAGAATTTGGCTAATATATATTCTGAATCATCTTTTTTTTCAATAATTTTTTCCTTGTGTGTCTTTAACAAAATTAGATATAAAAATTAAAATTTAGACAAATTAAATTAATTAATTTAAATTATCAAAAGAATAAACTACATAAATGAAATCACATTTTTAACCCTTTACAAATATTTACAAAAGTGCTTATAGTCTGCCCAAAATCATGAACATCTGTTATTATATTATATAACTTGAACTTGTGAATAATTACAATTCTATTATGTTTAAATTTAATTATTAGGGAACATTCACAATTAACCACGGTGGGTTCATCATTTTTATTGAATATATAAATATCATTTTATTTATTGAGATGATCGGTATTCATTTTCAAAGTTTATAATGACTTTAAGTTTAGTTTAGTATTAAAAAATATATTTATATATTAATTATATTAATGTATTTTTAATTACAAATAAAAACATTAAACTACAATCAATTTTTAATAATCTTAAAGCAATTATTTTTATTATAATAAATAATGTAAAATAATTTTAATAAAAGAAAGTTTAATATGTTTATGAATACATGTAAAAATGGAATTATGTTATTCCAAATGGTTCTTGTTGAAGTTTGTTATGAGAATTTAGCTAATTTACACTACAACATTTTTTGCTAAATTGTAATGCAATAAAATGCAATGGAGTACAATTGTTAGAGATAGCTCACATAGTGCAAGAAATTAGGATTTGAGTTTTAGATTGAGGTGAAGTTTCCTATGAGAATTTAGCCAATGTACACTACAAACCTTCTTGCAAAATTGTAATGTAATAGAATAGAAATGGAATACAATTGTTAAAGAATAACTAACATAATGCACGAATTTCCTGGATGCGGGTGATCAACAAGGACAGTGAGGTGGTAATCGACTAGGTTGGCATGTGGCTAGCCCACATGGCCTTCCATATATTGGCACAGTGGTCTAAAATCAACATTAAAAAAAACCTTAAACGAACTTTACGCGGACGTTGTCTCCAACTTGTTAACCGTCACCCACCTCGGCTCTGTGCAAACATGAATCCTTGGGAGAATTTCACCTCTACATCAGTCCATCAACCTCTACCACTGCAATGCCTCTGCCCTCAAGCCACTACAGCACCCAGCTCCTGCATAACCACCGGGAGATGCTGCCACCTCCTTTGCTGCATTGATTTCAGCCTTGGCATTCACTTCACCCAGAGCTTGCATTGCCATTTTATCTTCCACTTTGCCCTTGTTGTTAATCCCTCCGCTGAGCAGTCTGCAGGTTCAATTGTGTCTGTGCACCATATTGTGCTCAATTCCAGAAGGAAATCTCATACTCCTATAGACAACATGCTAAGAATGTGACACTGTATGCGCAGCCGCAGGGGCAGAAGCCGAGGAAGCTTGAGTTTCCCCCAGCATTCTCCTACTTTGGACACCATTTCCTCCTTGGTAGAGCAAGTTCCCGGGCGTTACCCAAACACCCATAGTGGAAGAGGCTGCCTCCATTTGGTGCCCCCTACCTCGCCTCCCAGTAGCTTTCCTTCCATTTCTGCTTCGTCTCCCAGAGGAGGTAATGGACCCTTATTGTTGTTTCATCGAGGAAGAACACCCAACACTGCAGGCAGGCAACACAAAGATCTCGCAACAGGAAAGTGGCGACATGGAGGAGTACAGGTGTTTCATCATGGAGGAACACCTGCCATCTCCACCTTGCTCCTAGTCATCCACATTTATTGCTGCGTGTCCGCCACACATTTTGCCACTTGTCTGCCACTCAGCTTGCCATGTGTCTGCCACACAGTTTGCCACTCAACATTCTACATGTCCCTTCTTTCAGGATTTTAGAACTTTGTTTTCTAGTTTTGTTTTGCTGGGGTTCCGGTTAAAAAAAATGCAGGCTTTAGGCTCTTCAATCGGATTTTTTTCATTATGAACACTGATAACAAGCTGTGTGCTTTGCTGGTTTGTAATGACTAGACATTTTACGTAAATAAATTATTTATTTACCCTTATAGGTGAATATAAAACAGAGATTATTATTTTCTTAAAATGATGAAAATATTATTTGTTTAAAATGGAATAATATGAATTACATGATATATGTGTACACAATGACTTTATGTGAAAAGTTATTTCTCTTCTTGCTTAAAGATAAAAGAAAAATAGTTGCCAACATACTAGGGGAAACCCTAACTGTTTCCTCTTTCCCATAGAAAAGGGGAAAGAGGAAAAGACCCGGGTTGTTAGAGGAACAAACGGGAAGAAAAGAAAGGGCACTGGAGCAGAAGAGAAAGGGGCTACGTCTGGTGAGGACCAGATAGCACAGGCACATTTGTGCTTCATATTGCTGAGGCTGTGGCCGGCAAGAGAGCTTGGGGGAGAGACTCAGTTTGGACGACTGGTCTCGTGGCTGGGAGGATATCAAGCATTAAATCATCTTCTACATGTTGTAGAAGCGTAGAGGAAAGAGGATGAGGATACACAGGTAAGTATTTTCAGTTTCCATAAAATCTGGAAGATCAGATATTACCTTGTATTCCTGAGAGTTTGATTATGATTACTGTAAGTATTGCTTTTAGGCTGTGAACCAGAACCTGGGGTATTACTGAAATCAATACTGGTAACGAATAACGTCTCTGTTCTAGATATATATGTATATATAACAAAAGAAAGAAAACAGAGAATGAAAACCTGAACATTATCCAGTACTTTACTTTCTGACAATTCAAACTGTATTCAATAAAAGAGACAGTAATTATTAAGTGCAAGAATGGAACAGAATGGTTCCTAATTGCCATTAAGTGGGTATGAAAACAGGGATATAGTTAATCATATCTGTATTACGTAAATAGCACAGGAAAACAACAATGTATACCTGACGAATAATGCAGAGAGCAGTGACTCATATTCTACCATTAACGATACAAATATTGAAAAGAATGAGCGAAACAATATACATATACCTAGAATGAGATACCTTACGGGTATAGCAGTTAAAGAAGACAATTACGGTATATGGGTAGATATATATATATATTCCAGGGTCGGAATAACAATACAAACCCTCTCGAGAATTATAGTTTAGATAAATGCTGCAAGAACAAAACACTGTAATAAACTCATAATGTAAACATTGTCGAGACAACCGTCCGACTATAATAACTGTAGAAATAAGTGGCTGGCGGAATACACAGGTGAGTACCACTTGGTAGCATGGTGCTACAGTATGGCGCCAAGATAGGAATTGATTAAACCCGTGGGTCATATCAGCCGCTCGGCAAACAAACTCATTAAACGATAAAGCGAGGAAACAAATACTGAAGAATTATGACCTGAGCATTCAATAGATTAACATCAGTTAATAATGAGGAAAGTGGTAACCCACGTAGAAGCGGAATCATCATCAGGCCGTAACAGGCTTTCTCCTAAATTCAACACATATGAATATCAGAAATCATGAAGAGAGGTCGGTAGCTCGCACAGGAGCAAGCCAATGACATACATTAACAGACATTCTCATAAAAATAAATTTATCTATATATTATCTAATCATGAGAGACACGATAGTCCTTGAGGGAGTAGGGCCATAGCCAAAACTTCAGAGCACTTCATTAAAACGAATAAATAACCAGTATATAGTTATGGAAAGATTCAGTGGCTCATAGGAAGCAACACCGCTTACCATTGAAATATAAACATGTCAAACATTACAAATGCAATAGGTACAGTAACATTCGATGACCTGTTCGGGCAACTTGAGACCACCCAGAAATTTATAATGCATTAAACTGAACCAACAATACCGAGTTCATTACATATTAAATCGTTCTGAGAAACCAAATAATTACAACAAGGAACAGGGGTTAATCGAGTGTAGAGCTCGACCCCATAGATCCGAATCCCTCGAACAGTTTCAGAGGAAAGCCGTAAAAAGGTGTACCCAATATATAAAAAGAGCAACTACATCATTCGGCAACCTAGGAATTAATCCCTCAGAGCAAAGGGTAAATATTGAACAAAAAGAGAGACTCTGCCGAAGTGGAGTCAATACGCCAAGCTACAACAGAATGGACATAACCCTGACAGAGGAGGAACGATAATAAGCCGGGCTTCGAAGTGAGCAACTGATAAATCATTTGGGCGGTAGAACCCTTACCTGTAGAGGAGTATGGTTGGCAGAAACCCTGCACCATCCTCGACACCGCGGCATCGATGAGCTATTACCCTGCTCCAGCCAAGTATGGACCAAGAATAGTTAGTCAGATTCACAAATTACATTGAGTAAATAGATAGCATAGTAACGAGATTAAGGAGAGGCATTACCTGTCTACAAAAGGGAGTTCAGAGTGAAAGACAATGATGGCTCCATCTCTGTAACACCTTCAAAGGTATCGAGGAGAAGCGCCAGGATAACCTACGCTAATGGCATCCTGGTATGGAGACTACGCCAGAGAAATGAGCTGCTCGGTGGAGCTGGAGCAGCACACAAATGAACAAAACTGCAGGAAGGAAACCCTAAGTACCCTACCACCAAGGCATCTCAATCCTCCACCGTCCGATTGTTGGAAATCATCTTGGCCATCGGTTGCTATGGAAATCCCGAGGGAAGGTGTGGCGGGACTGTAACATTAAATTTCCCAGCTACCAAACTAAAATATCAGTGGAGCGGATCGATGGCGTGGAGCGAGGAGCCAGCTGGCACATGCAGGACACTTTGACATGCCGCCAACTGATATAACTATGTATTATATAAATACCAAGGACAATCAAACGTTATGATTTCCGCCAAATAATATATATGGCGGTTATTGCATTGATCATCATATAAATTAATATAATTACCATGATGGTGATGTTGAGTAGATGCATAGGTAAAACATATTTTTTTTTATTTATGTAATGTTAATGGGTAGAGGGATATGACATATGGTATCAGAGCCCAGACACAGCACTGTGGCCTCTGGGTAAGACAATAATGAATGGACACTGTGGAAAATGAATTAACAAATAGTCATTTTCATTGTTACTCTTGAACGTTTTTTTTTACAGGATCAGATTCTGAGAACAAAGAACATGAGGAGGGCGGAGAATACACCGCGGCGACCTGTAATAGGATAGGGCGTGACCGGCGTAGAAAATAACCCAGAATTGTGGGTACAACTTGGAGAAGAAGCCAGAATCACAAATCAAGCAATTCTGGAGACAGTACAGGAGCTGAAGAATGAGATGGCTCGACTACGAGAAGATAATGCCCGATTAACAATGGAACAAGAAAGAATTTTGAAAAGTTTGTCCGACAGACGAAATCAACTACCAGTTAATCCTAGTGCGGAACAGCAAAGAATGTCGGAAGAGAAGAATCATCACATACGCCCCGAAGGATCGGAGGAGCAGGAAGAACGCTCTGACAATGCATTTGAACAACAAACCTCGAAAAGACAAAGGATAGAACTGCAAGGGGAATTCCGCAAGATTAAGCCACCACATTTTGACGGAGAACAAGAGGAAGCAGCTGAAGCATGGTTAATCAATATGAATAAGTATTTTCAGCTTTATGAATAAGATCACAATCTTAAAGCACGACTGGCTATTTTTCAATTACAAGGAAAGGCCACCTTATGGTGGGAGGAGGTGAAGATCGTAAAAGGGGTTACCGAACAAAACATAACATGGGACAATTTTCAAAGGTTCTTTAAGGAGAGGTATCTAACCGAACGCTTTTATGATGAAAAAGCCAGAGAATTCCATGATCTGTGATTGGGGCAGCAGACGATGGATGAATTCATCACCCGTTTTACTTCCCTACTCCGCTACGTGCCATATATAAGGGAGGAAAAGGCGAAATTGCAGCGATTCGCTAGCAGTTTACCCCCGTATATGCGGGAAAGGATTGAATTTGATAATCCAAAATCAATGGATGAAGTAATCCGCAAGGCTAGAATCTGCTATCAGCAAGGTAAACAGAAAGGGGAAACTGCTAGCAAGAAATGGAATGAGAAGAAGAATTTTAAGACAGCTGGAAACAACAAAGGAAATTGCAGCAATGGAAATAAAGGAATTGGCAAAGGAACAAACAACAGATTTGCAGCCATAACTACCCCTAAGTTCATATCTGCAAACGAGTCCAAAGTCAGTGAACAGAAAATCAGATTGGACAATGAGGGGACAACAAGACCCCCTGTGCAGTGCTGAGGTTGTGGGGGACCTCACTACATCAAAAATTACCCACAGCGAAAAGGGACTGAACAATTATCCCAAATTCATGAAGCCTCAACCGTGGGCGAAGTGGGTCGAAGCGTACCCAGGATTAATGCGGCTTTGGAGGACCGACAAGCGGAATATCAGCCAACCATGGTCGAGTTCGAAGGTAAAATTTCAAACCTTACCATATCTGTTTTAATTGATCCCGGGGCCACGCTAAGTTATATGAGCCCAAAAATAGTGGAACGTTGTAATTTACAATCTGTTAAATTTAAAAACCCATGGCTAGTGCAATTAGCTACTGGAGCCAAGCGACGGGTAACAACCAAAATCAACGATTGCTCTTTTACTATAGCAGACCAGCCAATAACAGCTGACCTGAACATACTTCCTCTGGGTTCCTATGACATTCTAATCGGTATGGACTGGTTGGAGAAACATTGGTCATTAGTTGACTGCAAAACCAAAATTATTTATTACAGAGATCAACAAGGAAATAACAAAGAAATGCAGGGAATCAAGCGACCAGTGCAGGTTCGACCGATAACTGCAAATCAATTGGTAAAATGTGTACAGAAAGGTTGTCAAGTGTACGCTATCCAAGTGGGGTATGCGAATTCCAAGGATAAATCAGCATCTTTGAATAATATTCCTGTAATACAAGAATTTACAGATGTGTTTCCGGAGGAAATTCCAGGACTGCCACCGCAAAGAAACATAGATTTTACTATAGAGTTGGTACTAGGGGCTGCACCAGTGTCACGAGCACCCTACAGAATGAGTGTACCTGAGTTGACAGAATTAAAAATTCAGTTGCAAGAATTACTAGACAAGAATTACATCCGTCCTAGTGTGTCTCCATGGGGGGCCCCAGTGTTATTTGTCAAAAAGAAAGACGGCACCCTTCGGATGTGTATTGATTACAGACAATTAAATAAGTTGACTATTAAAAACAAGTATCCTCTTCCCCGGATCGATGAATTGTTCGATCAGGTAAAAGGCGCGACAGTGTTCTCTAAGATCGATTTACGATCAGGCTACCACCAGATCAGAATTAAAGATGAAGACATCGCAAAAACAACTTTTAGAACCAGGTATGGGCACTATGAATTTGTGGTTTTTCCGTTTGGGCTCACCAACGCCCCGGCAACCTTCATGTGTTTAATGAATGGTATTTTCCATCCTTATTTGGATCAGTTCGTGTTGATATTTATTGATGATATCTTAATTTATTCACGCACCATCGAAGAACATCATGAACATCTTCGAATAGTATTACAGACCCTTCGAGAACATCAACTGTACGCTAAGTTTAGTAAGTGTGACTTCTTCAAAGAAGAAATTCAGTATTTGGGTCACGTGATCACAAAGGATGGAATTGCAGTGGATCCGGAAAAGATAAAAGCTATAATGGAATGGCCTGTTCCAAAAGATGTAGCAGATGTTCGATCTTTCATGGGGTTAGCTGGGTATTATAGGAGATTCGTGGAAGATTTCTCTAAGGTGGCATTTCCCATTACTTCCCTGCAGAAGAAAGGAAAATTGTTTCATTGGACCCCAAATTGCCAGAAAAGTTTCGAGCAATTGAAACATTTGTTCACCACAGCACCTATTCTGAGTATAGCGGAACCTAATAAGGATTACGTAGTATGTACGGATGCTAGTAAAGAAGGATTGGGAGGGGTCTTGATGCAAGAAGGCAGGGTAATTGCTTACGAGTCTTGAAAATTAAAAGAACATGAGCAGAAATACTCTGCTTATGACTTAGAGTTGGCTGCTGTTATACATGCCTTGAAGATGTGGCGGCATTATCTCATGGGCAAGAAATTTTTGCTGCATACCGACCATCACAGCTTGACCAATTATTTCAGCCAACCTACTTTAAACGCTAGGCAAGCAAGGTGGGTGGACTTTCTAAGTGGCTTTGACTTTGATATAAAACATTTGCAAGGGAAGGAAAATAAGGTGGCAAACGCCTTGAGCCGGAAAATACACAATTTGTATGAAGTTTCAATTAGTGGGTGGAAAAGTCCCTTCCTGGAAATTATAAAGGAAATTCCAGATCAAGATACTGAATATCAGCAATTAAAATTGCGAATACAACAATCTGCTAGAGAGGACAGCCAACATGAATACGAATTAGATAACGCTGGAAGGATTTATTTCAAGAAAAGATTGTGTGTGCCCAATCAAAGCAGAATTAGAAATCTGATTATGGATGAGTTTCATGTCAGCCATTACGCAGGTCATCCGGGTTATCAAAAGATGATAACAGCAATCCGGAAAGAATATTTCTGGCCTAGGATGAAGAAAAGCGTTGTTGAATACCTAGCACGGTGCTTAGAATGCCAACAGATTAAAGCAGAACATCAGCACCCAGCAGGATTGTTACAACCACTGCCAGTTCTGGAATGGAAATGGGAAATCATCTCCATGGACTTTATTACAGGATTAACCAGAACAAAAAGGAATAATGACTCCATTTTCGTGGTAGTGGACAAACTGAGTAAGGCTGCACATTTCATACCGGTGCAATCTACATATAGAGCTGCACAGATCGCTCATATTTTTATGCAGAATCTATTCAAGTTACATGGACTTCCAAAAACAATAGTTTCCGATCGTTATGTGAAATTCACATCAGCATTTTGGAAAACACTGTTTGCTGAATTAGGGACTCAACTAAATTTCAGTACAGCATACCATCCACAGACTGATGGGCAAACGTAGTGAGTGAATCAGATGGTGGAGGATATGTTAAGGGCTTATGTGAATATAAAACAAAGATTATTATTTTCTTAAAAATGATGAAGATATTATTTGTTCAAAATGGAATAATATGAATTACATGATATATGTGTACACAGTAACTTTATGTGAAAAGTTATTTCTCTTCTTGCTTAGAGATAAAAGAAAAATAGTTGCCAGCATACTAGGGGAAACCCTAACTGTTTCCTCCTTCCCATAGAAAAGGGGAAAGAGGAAAAGACCCGGGTTGTTAGATGAACAAACAGGAAGAAAACAGAGGCACTGGAGCAGAAGAAAGTAGTGCTACATCTGGTGAGGACCATATAGCACAGGCACAATCGTGTTTCATATTGCTGAGGCTGTGGCCAGCAAGAGAGCTTGGGGGGGGACTTAGTTCGGGCGACTGGTCTCGTGGTTGGGAGGATATCAAGCATTAAATCATCTTCTACATGTTGTAGAAGCGCAAAGGATAGAGGACGAAGAGTTATAGGTAAGTATATTTAGTTTCCATAAAATCTGGAAGATTAGATATTACCTTGTATTTCTAAAAGTTTGATTATAATCATTGTAAGTATTACTTTTAGGCTATGATTCAGAACCTGGGGTATTACTGGAATCGATATTAATAATGAACGACGTCTCTGTCCTTTATATATAACAAAGAAAGAAAACAGAGAACTAAAACCTGAACATTATCCACTATCTTATATTCTGACAATACAAATTGTGTTCAAGGAAAGAGACAATAATTTATTAGGTGCAAGAATGAAAAAGAACGGTTCATTATTAACTGGATATGAAAACAGGAGTATAGATAATCATAACTGTACTCCGTAAATAGCACAGGAAAACAACAATGTATACCTGACAAACAATGCAGTGAGCAGTGACTCATATTCTACCATTAACGATACAAATATTGAAAAGAATGAGCGAAATGATATACAGAATGAGATACCTTACGTGTATAGTAGTTAAAGAAGACAGTTACGGTATACGGTAAGATATATATATATATTATATATATATTATTATATAATAATATATATATATATTCCCAGGTCGGAATACCAATACAAGCCCTCTCGAGAATTGTAGTTTAGATAAATGCTGCAAGGACAAACACTGTAAATAAACTCATAATGTAACATTGTCGAGACAACCATCCGACTATAATAACTGTAGGAATAAGTGGCTGGCGGAATACACAGATGAGTACCACCTGGTAGCATAGCGCTACAGTATGGCGCCAAGATAGGAATTCATTAAACCCGTGGGTCATATTAGCCGCTCGGCAAACAACCTCATTTATAGTTAAAGCGAGTAAACAAATGCCGAAGAATTATGACCTGAGCATTCAATAGATTAATATCAGTTAATAATGAGGAAAGTGGTAACCCACGTGGAAGCAGAATCATTATCAGGCCGTAACAGGCTTTCTCCTAAATTCAACACATATGAATATCAGAAATCATGAAGAGAGGTCGGTAGCTCGCACAGGAGCAAGCCAATGACATACATTAACAGACATTCTCATAAAAATCAATTTATCTATATATTATCTAATCATGAGAGACACGACAGTCCTCGAGGGAGTAGGGTCATAGCCAAAACTTCAGAGCACTTCATTAAAACGAATAAATAACCAGTATATAGTTATGGAAAGATTCTGTGGCTCATAGGAAGCAACACCTCTTACCATTGAAATATAAACATGTCAAACATTACAAATGAAATAGGTACAGTAACATTCGATGACCTGTTCGGGCAACTTGGGACCACCCAGAAATTCATAATGCATGAAACTGAACCAACAATACCAAGTTCATTACATATTAAATCGTTCTGAGAAACCAAATAATTACAACAAGGAACAGGGGTTAATCAAGTGTAGAGCTCGGCCCCATAGATCTGAATCCCTCGAACAGTTTCAGAGGAAAGCCGTAAAAAGGTGTACCCAATATATAAAAAGAGCAACTACATCATTTGGAAACCTGGGAATTAATCCCTCAGAGAAAAGGGTAAATATTGAACAAAAAGAGAGACTCTGCCGAAGTGGAGTCAATACGCCAAGCTACAACAGAATGGACATAACCCTGACAGAGGAGGAACGATAATAAGCCGGGCTTCAAAGTGAGCAACTGATAAATCATTTGGGCGGTAGAACCCTTACCTGTAGAGGAGTATGGTCGGCAGAAACCCTGCACCATCCTCGACACCGCGGCATCGATGAGCTATTACCCTGCTCCAGCCAAGTATGGACCAAGAATAGTTAGTCAGATTCACAAATTACAGTGAGTAAATAGATAGCATAGTAACGAGATTAAGGAGAGGCATTACCTGTCTGCAAATGGGAGTTCAGAGTGAAAGACAATGATGGCTCCATCTTTGTAACACCTTCAAAGGTACCGAGGAGAAGCGCCAGGATAACCTACGCTAATGGCATCCTGGTATGGAGACTACACCGGAGAAATGAGCTGCTCGGTGGAGCTGGAGCAGCACACAAATGAACAAAACTGCAGGAAGGAAACCCTAAGTACCCTACCGCCAAGGCGTCTCAATCCTCCACCGTCCGATTGTTGGAAATCATCTTGGCTGTCGATTGCTGTGGAAATCCCGAGGGAAGGTGTGGCAGGACTGTAACATTAAATTTCCCAGCTACCAAACTAAAATATCAGTGGAGCGGATCGATGGCGTGGAGTGAGGAGCCAGCTGGCACATGCAGGACACTTTGACATGCCACCAACTGATATAACTATGTATTATATAAATACCAAGGACAATCAAACATTATGATTTCCGCCAAATAATATATATGCCAGTTATTGCATTAATCATCATATCAATTAATATAATTACCATGATGGTGATGTTGAGTAGATGCATAGGTAAAGAAATATATATATATATATATATATTTTTTTTTTTTTTTTTTTTTTTTTTTTTTTTTTTTTTTTTTTTTTTTTTTTTTTTTTTTTTTTTTTTTATGTAATGTTAATGGGTTAGAGGGATAATGAACACTCATTGTTCAATCCCCCTATAAGAGGAACAAACAATAACATGACATTCATAATAACATCAATTTGTAATAACACATATCAATTAATTGTTTAATATTAAAATCAATACATATAAATAATTAAAATTAATTTTATTTAAAATTCATTAATTTTAATAATTTATAAAAAAATTCATAAGACTAAAATATTAACTTATACAATAAATGTAATTTTCAACATAATATCTATACTGAATCTTCATCACACATATAAAATAATGTTAATTCTATATATAAAATAATGTTAATTCTAAAATCTGGAATAAGTATTAATAAATGTGATGTGTGTAAACATGTGAGTCAATATGTGTAATGTTTGTGGGCATGTGTATGTTTGTGTGCACCCTTTGTTTGTTGTATGAATGTATGCATGTGAGTAATTGTGCCTCATTGACAATGGAATGTGTGGGTGTGCATCAGTGGTTAGTCCTATGTCAATGATGGACCATTTTTGGAGTCATATAAGCTCTCACCTTCACGTGGTTGACCGCTAGTAGAGATTTTACATCTCCAAACCAAGGAGGAACTTCCTATATAATACTTTTTAATTAATTTAAAACATAACTTTAACTTTAAAACATTAAAATAGTTTTTAAAATAATATTTAAAATATTTTATATATTTTATAAACATTAAATATAATAAAATTACTATAAAAAAATTGAAATAGTACATTCATATATATATAATATTACAAAATGTTGTAGACTAATTATTAGTAAAATAAAAAATATATTTAAACAAATATATATAGAATTAATTATATAACTATTAAAATAAACAATATATTTAAACAAAACATTAATAATATAACCATATTAATTATTAAAATAAACTAATATAATTTGAACAGATATGTAATTATTGATTATTATCATGTCTTATTATAAAACTTATTAAAAAAAATACAAATATCAATAATATGTTATTATATTTCACAATTAATTATAAGTCATACTAAAAATAAAATAAATTATAATATTTGTTGTTATAATAAATATATATTTGTTTGGAAAAGTGCTCTCTAATTTAGTATGGTAGAGATGTTATAATAATAATAATGTAATGTAAATATTTTAACTAAGTCAAAATAAATGTGAAAACTAGTGGTATTCATGTGGAACATAGCCCATTTAAATAGTGAAGTTAAACTACACCACATCCAGAGAGATCAAACTTCTTTTCACTGTAAAAAAAAAGTTTCATCTCAAAGATATTTCATCTGTCTCAAAGATATTTCATGTATCTTGAGGCTTGGTAAATTTGATATTAAAATGAAATCTAAATTGATTATATTTGTTGATTTATCTTCTTCAAACCAAAAAAAAGATTTCTAAAAAATGCTGTTTAATTTATTTAAAACATAACATAACTTCAAAACATTAAAATA
>APFE030129315.1:24644-42010 GCA_000404065.3 Pinus taeda
GTGAAGAGCAATTTTATTATTATCTTTAGTCTTCCTAGTCAAAATCTGCCTCCAACATTTCTTAGGAGCTACCTTAGAGAGGTGTAAGAGATTCTCTTGTCTTTGATGAATGTACTTCCTCTTTTTCCTTTTAGTTAGGGCTTTGTATATTTTTATCTTTTCCATTTTAAGAGATTCGTCAACAACTTCCTTAATTGCTCTTCTTGCACTTTTACAATCTTTATCATACCATGGATTGGTTTTGCTATTTCTTTTATTATTTGAAACTTCAATTGAGAAATTGTTAATAGAATATGAGAGGGTCGTAGTAAAATTATGATAGAGGTCTTCTATTGTATTGATTTTAATATTAAATAATTAATTGATATGTGTTATTACAAATTGATGTTATTATGAATTTCATATTATTGTTTGTTCCTTTCTAGGGGATTTGAACATTGAGTCTCATGGTTTGCAATGTTTTATAACATGATAATCATTAATTGGGTTGTGCTTGGAAGGATAATATTATGTAATACATATATTATTTTTCATTTTAAAAATGATAAAAATAGGAAAAAAATCAAAAGCGAAAAACAAAATAATAAAAAATTGATTAAAAAATGAAAAACAATAACATAATTTTTTTACAAATATTAAAATAATGTTACAGTTATATTCTAAATAATATATTTTATAGAGATTTAATGATAGTATATTTATAATCTATATTATATATATATTATATTATATATATATATATATATATATATATATATTATTTCTATATATATTATTATATATATATATTTTCTATATTTATAATGACAACCACATGAAATGTTTTCACAGGTATTTGGAATGCATCATACATTACATTATACTTTGTTCTCTATCTTTGTGGGTGTTGTTCGGTGGGTGTTTCTCTCTCTGCATTTTCTTGGGTGTTTCTGGCCATCTGAAAATGGCAGCGGCTTGATCAAGTCTGGCTAATGAAACTGATGGGGTATGTATTAAAAATACAGTTGTAAGAATTTTTCGGTTCTTCTCTATTTGAAGTTGGACCTTCCCCGCCACAAAAACTTGCCAAGTAAAATCAAACTCCTGCTAATTTAAAGAACAAATGTCAAGAAAAGTAGCAGAGAAGAAGAAAGTAGGAATAAGTGGGATTTCAACATCTTGTTATGTGGGCTTTCAACAGTTCTTAGACTTGGAAACACATCGATATATGAGGAATGAGGAATTTTTTCATCGATGAACAGGTGATGAGTATGGATGAACATCATTATATATAGCATTCTCAAAGAGGCATGAAAGCGAAGGATGACAAAGAGGCGTGACGTGACGTGAAAGTGGAAGGATGAAAAGGAGGCCTATGTAGAGGACGAAAGTTGTACACTTCTTACCTGGTGGGATATATTGAAAGTTGTACACCTCTGATATGGTTGGATATATTGGAGCAGAATTTGGTTTAATAGGAAAAACACATACATATCAAGTGCTCAACTTATATTAAAACTGTTGCTTGTACCATCCATGGCAAACTCTTGGATCAGTCCATCAATTATGTAATGTATGATGCACATCTTGGCTGCCCTCAGCATTAGCCAAGTGTTGGTTTCTAGGTTTCCTATGTGGTAGCTATTGGACCTAAATTAATGAAAGATCAAGAAGCTATAACATCATACCTAAGTGTCAGGTTGGGAGTCACCTCTCATGTGACACCTGTGCCTCTGATGTTTTCATCATATTAATTATTTTTAAAATCAATCTAATTTTCTAGCTTCAAATATTACTAAGAATATTAGCAACATGTTCGCTGAAGGTTATAAATAAATCCCCATTTCTAGAACATAGACAGACCTATAGACTTATCTTAATTTGGTAAATAAATTAAAATTCTGGAACATAGACAGGCCTATCGGGTTAATTAAAGTACAACTGACCGAGGAGACCCCTATTCGCCTATGGATTTATTATAAGTGTAAGCAGCCTTGTTAGGAGAAGATGTGACTCTCGAAACTTCCAACGCAACACAACAGTATATGTTTACGTATGCAATGAAAAGTCGTCCGACTCTCTGTTGAATTTATAAAAAAGAAGAGTTGAGATGTGATTTAATGCCGATGGAAAACGTAACTTGTATTATGGTAATGATAATGTACTAGGGCTAAGTGGAGGAAAATACCACACAATTTCTTGCAGTTATTGAAAATGTTAAGACCAAACTACTAACGCTGCATCAAAAGGAATTTCACTAGACCACAATTCATTGACAAATAACCAGTTATATCGGCTTTCAACACATCCATGAGGGACTTGGAAACTACAAATTCATGAACAGGTGATGAGTATCGATGCAGAACAGGTGATGGGTATCGATGAAGAGGTGATGAGCACGATGCAAAAAATAAAGTTCAGGGTATTAAATGTAAATGGTTCTCGCTTGAAGGAAGAAGTAAATAATTTGAACACCGAAAATCCTAACTGAAATTCCATATAAAAGGGATGAGAGAGATGCACTCCATGGGTAGGTAGATTTTCTAAATTGAAATAGAAAAATATTCGAAGGATGAACACAGATGCTCTCGCTCTCGAGAGATTTTAGCGACCTTATCCTCGATTATATCACCAAAAGCACCATGGTAGTGACCACAGTGGGAGAAAGCAACGAATAATGTAGTTTTTGAAAACAGCTATGGTGTGCGTTCGGTCTTGTACATACCCTCCGCACCCAACAACTCTACATTAAATATCTTCGTTATAAACATTTATATATAAAATTTACTCTAGATTTATATCTTCATTACAGGTTAGCCTTCATCTCAGAATTACAAATTTATACTAAATAAATTTGGTCTGTCTCAACATTAGAAATAAACACAACAAGACCCTTCACAAAGCAAAGCATACCAACCTTGCTTCTGAGGAATTTTTCATTTTCTACTGAAACTCTGCAAACTAATGGGTGCTGGAAAATCCTCATTCTCTGTCTACTCCAAAAGCACCAGAAGTGCTACTCCAGCTCCTGTATATAAAATTTCGACTCATTACAAAAAGAAACATAAAGAAGGAGGGCCTGGCCGAATGAATTTAAAAATAATTCAAGAAAATATTTGAGTACTAACTCACTCACTCTGGATGCATTCCATTATTTGTTGATCAAGTTGGCCCTTCAACCACCATTCTCTGTTTGCTCCAAAAGCACCAGAAGTGCTACTCCAGCTCCTGTATATAAAATTCTGACTCATCAGAAAAGAAACATAAAGAAGGAGGGCTTGACCGAATGAATTTAAAAATAATTCAAGAAAATATTGGAGTACTAACTCACTCACTCTAGATCCATTCCATTATTTGTTGATCAAGTTGGCCCTTCAACCACTCGTGCATATTCTCCTCCGCATGGACTTTCTCTCTCAATTAATAGACGCACAAAACAAACAAACATTTACACAAGACACAACCATAGGACATTGATGCATACAACACAGAATAGACCAGAACATAACAGAACACAGAACATAATTGAACATTTATGGAGCACTCCATAAGACAGACAGAGTGATGGAGAGAGAAAGAACACCCATGATTATTAACCTGTAGATTGAACAGAGAAAATGATTTGTGAGATTACATAAAAATAGCCTTTCCCTTTCCCTGGTTAACCAAACAGTCTAGAGATAGACAAACAAATTAAAAGGAACAGAAAAATTACCAATAATCCATTCGAGCTCACCCTGCTGTCGTTTTTGCACTGTATTGCAAAAATTACCATCACTTCCTCTTCCTATGTGAATTTCCTCCTCTCATTCTCCATTCATCACAATTAGCACCGATCCCTCTCATTCTTCATTCATTAGGCCGCGCTCATTCCTGAGTTTTATGCTTGGGTTTTTGGAACATTGCCTTCAAATTTAACTTCAACCAATCTTTTAATTACTACTCATTAAACCAATCTTTTAATTACCCAT
Source organism: Pinus taeda (assembly GCA_000404065.3). NCBI lineage: Eukaryota > Viridiplantae > Streptophyta > Pinopsida > Pinales > Pinaceae > Pinus > Pinus taeda. The sequence goes on from APFE030129315.1 coordinate 28,595, forward strand.
CTTTTAACTCAGTATTATTATTTTATAATTTATGTTTGATATTGTTGTAGCCTGCTGCGTTGTTTTTCAGTTCTCTGTTTCTACCTTTCCAGTATTCTATGTTGTTGTAGTTTCTTTTCTTCTGTTTCGGCAACCCTTATCCGGATTGCGGCAAATTCCCTTCCCAAACTCACTTACGTCGTTGTTTTGGCCCACTTCTCTGTCTCCTTTTACATAAATGGATGTTAACCTTTTCATTGGAATTGCTTATGGATGGTTGGAAAACCTTTTCATATATAAATGTATAAATGGGCGTTAACCTTTTCATCGGAATTGCTTAAGGATGGTCGAAAAACCTTATCATGCCGTATAAATGTATAAATGGACGTTAACCTTTTCATCGGAATTACTTATGGATGGTCGGAATCCGCAGTCTGTCATTGTCTCCGGGCCGTCTAGTGGAAAATTCAACATAGGGAATTCAATTCAACCTAAGGAGCTACAGCAACGCGTCCTACCACCTGCAAAGAAATAACCGCAGATCTAAATGTTTAACACACTGTAATTTTGGGTAAAAAAACAATATATATCAGTTGTTGGCTTCCGCACTCGCTCCTGTGAAGCCAATTTACATTTAGTTATTGGAATTTTTTAGTTCAAATTTAAAGAATGATTAATTTAGATTTATGGAAAAGTATATTTAGTATTATTTATAAATTTAATTATTATTAATATGTTAATAATTATTTTATGAAATTTTATCAAAAGGTTTTTTTATATTTGAGAATTTATAAAAAAAAAAAAAAAAAAATTAAGTTTTTATAATTTTTTAGAAAGTTAGTAAGGTAAATGTGTTTAATGTTAAATTTTTTAGTTGAGTTTTTTAACAAAATTCATTTTTTTTAAATGTTATATATATATATATATATATATATATATATATATTATATATATATATATATAGTTAATTTTTAATTAAATGCATTATTATCTACTCAAAAGATAAGATGTGTAAGAATATTTCATTCTTGCTCTTAACCATAAATAAAGTATTTCAATGTTCATGTGAAATGATATAACTTTATATCAAACTTGAATAGGATAAAAGTAATTAAAAGTAAAAAATAATAGTATTAGGCTCACAAATACATTATGTGTATGGAGTTGTGTCACATACCCAGAAATATTTATTTATTTATTTATTTATTTATTTTTATTTACGTTCGTAAATGGAAGAATTTTACATATTCCAATGCTATTTAATTCACATCCTATCCAATAATTTTTTTTTGTTTACATTTGTAAATGTAAGCATTTTACATATTCCAATGCTATTTAATTGGCATCCTATCCACGTATGCATAATCCTATATACTTATGAAGTTGGTAAACTTAGCATTAAATCAGTCGAGTTCTGCTGACAGTGCGAATTCAATCTACACTGTCGTTTGGTATGGGAAATCAGGTCATGGATCTATGACTGTCGACTAGTCGACTTGATTTTTGTTAAGTTGAAATGTTAATTTATTACCTGCACTACCACTGTACATGGCATGTGCAGTCCTATCCAGCTCGGCTACTGCCTCGGGTTCCCCTTGGGATCAATGACATTGGAGCTGGCTTGGCGATCCAATGGCTGTAGATGGCTCGATCCTTGTACACACCACTTGGTCTCGATTCGGGAATTCATTCTTCCTCAATTTCGCTTGATCCGCCGCTTGGTTGCTGCTCTCGTCCATGTCTTGTTTCGCTCCTCGAATCGGGCTTCTGTGGTGATAGTGGAAGGTGCTTAGAACACCATACCTTTGTCTTCGCACTCCAACTTGGGGCACTGGTAAGTTATTAGTTGTATAGAATGTGTATACCAATTTTTCTTGCGCAACAATGGTTGAACCCACCTCATGCATTCAGAGTTCTTTGTTTTTGTTTGTCCTAAGATTACTTCGGATATCTAACCTAATTTCCATGGTCTCTTGCAGGATCCTCTCAACTCTGTCTTCGAGCTTGGCTCTGAATGGAAACACAGTTCTCCAGAAATGGAATTAACTCCAAATTCTGCCAAGTATGAGGGTTCCCACCCTGGTTATTGTATTTTAATCTTTGCTCCATTAATTCTCTTGTGAGAGGAACCTTACTCCTGAGATTGCTTTTATTTATGCAACGTATGGATCAGGTTTTTAGCTCGCCCGTCAAGACTCTGTTACTCATGTATTATATATATATATTTATTTTTTTAAGTACAGAGATTTAGCTTCGAGGGTTTTTACCTCTGAAGCCTTTTTGAGCTGTGTTGTCCTAATTGTAATACCTTAAGCTATTTTAGTGTTTCATTATAATTGCTGAAAGTCATATGCTAATGACATCTGTTTATTGGATGATTGTGTATATCCTGTACATTTGGAATGTCTCCCTCCTCGGTTATAATTACTGTATGGTTTATACTATTTTCCCAACGAGATTATCATGTATTTTTGTTACCTATTACAACTCTTCAACTTGTTTTACCACAGAGTTCCATGCGGTGCCAATATATGCATAAATATAAGTTCCATGTTTATTGTTTTCCTGGTCTCTCCAATTTATTTTTGTACAGAATTTACATGCACTGTTTCCAAACTAATGCTATATTTCGACTCGCTCATTTGTTCCAATCTTTGGCTACGCATTTTAGCAGAAGGGTATTTATAATTTTTTTTATTTAATTCGGTCAATGAATTCAGCAGTAAGCCATTGTTAATTCTTGTTTGTAATCCGACTAGACAAAGAAGCCACTATCCGTATACTTGTCCGGCGATTAACTGAATTCTCTGATGAGGGTTTTGGGAAATGTCACATTAATCTGGGGGTTTTGAGTTACCAGATAGAATTTAGGAAGCCCGTTCACCCAGAGGACTGGGTCGACCTTCAACACGGGTCTTCCTTCTATCATTTAAATGTAATTCAATTTCTGTTATAGCAAGCTTTTAAATCTAGACTGAAACCCTACACCCAGGGTTCTGGGCACATGTACTTGTAATTCCTCTCTCGCAGAAAGAAAATTTAGCTGGCTACGATAGATTTAAACTATGTTGTTCCTTTAGGACTTTTCCCTTGTTCACTACTACTGTTCTTTCTTAAAAGAATTCGGATGACGACCAAAACTTGTTATTTGTAAATTTGTCATACCAGACTCATTCTCATGGGAGTTGGTTTGTTGCCAAATCAATTGCACTTCTTCATATTCCAGAAATCTAAGCTTACAAAAACTCATTAATTAAGTCTTTTAATTCTCATAAAACTTTCCTACATAACTACTCTAGTGAGACCCTTGTTTCTCCCCAAGGAAAGGTTCATCTTTACTTGCCTATTCTTTTCCTTCCCTATTACACAATTCCACCCTTCCTCTACAGTGCTCTGCTCCAAGTTCAAAACAGAATAAAGAGGTGGTTTGCATGTATAAATTTTGTTTCCCTTAACTGTACAATTTTTCTGTTAAGATGACCCCTACAGTATTATTTTGCTTTTGTTCCTCGGATAATAACATGGGTTCCTCGTAAGAGTCTCTTTCACCAATGACTTAGTTTTTTTTTATAATGTATCACAACAGTGAAAACATTTAATATAGCTTACTTCCTTAATATTTTTAAATGCTCCTAAGTGGTTCAACTCACTTACCTGTGCCACTGTAGCTCACAAAACACTTGAGAAGTTGAGATTACCTCTGGTCATCTGCTTCCAATCTGCCTCCATTCCATGAGATTCATCTTTCGGGACCAGAATCTCCCCCCTAGCTCTCTTGCAGGACCACTGTCCGTAGCAAGACACTCACACTTAGTGCTTGGCTATCTGGTCATCACCAGACTTAGCCATTTTCTCATTTCTCTTTTCTTTTCTTCCTGTCCCAACAGCACAAACTTTTTCCCCCCTATCCCTATTTTCCTCTGGAAACCCTTCCAGTTAGGGAAAAGAGTTAGGGTTGGAATCACAACAACTGTCTTGCCTCCAACTTCCTCCTTAAGAAGTTGCCATCACAGCAACTATCTTGCCTCCAACTTCCTCCTTGAGAAGTTGCCAGCCCTTAAAGAAACATTTCTTATTTTTTTTAATAGAAAATATTATTAAATTCAAACAGATAATAATATCAATTCAATTTTTCATTTACCACAGTAAAGTCAACTATTTACATTTATCCCAGGGCATTACAAGTTGACACATGTACCTTTTAGAAGAAAAATAAAATATTTTTTAAATAAAAAATGGCAACTATAATTAAAAATAAAAGTGAATATATCAATTTGGTTAATTATAATAAAAAAAATATTAATAATCTTATTCTCACTATGCTAGCTCCATTTATTATTGACATTATAGCTCAAAAAATGTCGTAAACATATTTCATTGAGTGTGGAAGATATACAATTATTATACTTCACAAAGATATTTCAATATAAGATTTAGGTAAATTATTTAAATGTATAAAGAAAATAAATAATTGAAATAAAGAAAAAACTAGTTATTTCTATTAATAAGAATAATAAAAAGAGACATATGCAATTTGTTCAATTCTTAATATAAAATTAATGTGGCATTCTTGACATTTTTTGAAATCGATAGGAAGAATGAGTCCTTATATAATTTTTTCTCAATTAAAATGTGTGTATTATGATAGACATGCCTCATATTAAGATTATATCCTCAAATTTGAATGGTTTCCTAGACTATCAAAAGTTTATCCACATAAAATGTGTTTAAGGAGGTTGTTCAAAATTGATTTTTGAGAAGGATATTTAAAATAGATTTGGTGTCACCCCCTATTGTTAAATTTGGAGAGGGTTCCTATATTCCACATCAAATTTGAGGAAATTTACATTATAGTAACCTATTTTGATTTGAGGAGGTTTCTCAAAATTGATTGTATACAATCTCCTTTAGTTTGAGACGGTTATTGTTAACAAATTTAGCTACATAAATTCCATTATATTTAATTGTCAATCTATGGTCATAAACTTTTAAACGCCAACATTGTACGTGTGGAACTAGTACATAAAATATTCTCAAGCTATGAAATAACTTTTACAATCTAATACTCCAAGGCGTGTATTGGCAATAAAATGAACTATCTAACTGAAAATTAAAGGGATACAAAGATTTTTTGGATCAATGAGATTATGTTTTCAAGACAACTTTGCGGACTCCAATCATATTCCGTTGTTTGTCATAAAATGATTATATGATTAATTAAGAAGCACTTTCATTCTTCAACCTTCAATGCCTAACTTTTGTAGGGGGGATCCACACTTTACACTTGAAATATAGAATTCAATCAGGAAGAAAGTAAAATGCTACAGGCTTGTGTGATCGCTAGGATTACATGTACAAAACAATTTTATGATCTCCGATCACAATACTTTTTTTTGCATTTCCTTAAAGATAACTTTTGTTCATCAACCTTCAGCGCCTAACCTCTATAGGGAATCAACACTTTTGCAATAAAGAACGTATGAAAGTTCAAGAGCTAAATTACAGAAAGTTAAAATATTAATCTATATATAAATAGAAATATGAATTATCTAATTAGATAATCTAACCAAGAAATAAATGAATTCACAACCCAAGCCAGGTACGGAACCTTACCTATTGATTTGGCTACAAAAGAAAACTATAGTTGATATGAAATTGCAAATTAGATTGCTACCTAACACTTGACAAGTTTTAAATGGGACTTTCAAAACAGTAATTGAATACATTTGAAAAAGTTATCGAAAAAGGACATGACACACATAACCATGCAATGTCAAATAGAAAGACACCAAGATTGTTGACAGAGTTCACCCCCCTTGGGCTACCTCTCTGGGCCATGCTCTAAAAGGCTAGGCTGCTCGTATTTCAATGAATAAGAAGAGGTACATCGAAAGTGTCGATACAATTGCAGTTATTTCCCTAGTATGGAAATGCTCTCCTTTAGCCAAATCTCAAAATTTCACTTGAATCTCTAACAAAGGACTTGTCATTTACAACAACTACATTGAGTCTCTAATAATAACTCTGAACTCTACTGAAATCGAGAATTCGAGTGTCATCAATACATTGATTATTTACCTTGTCTCCACTTTTCTAAGTGAGACACAATTCAGGTACAAAATTTTGTGGAATTCACTACTACTACTAACAAACAAGTATTGTTGTTGAATCTGGAACGTGTCAAAACCCCTCTTTCAGCTCTTCAAGTTTCCAAATCAGCTTTTGGATGCTTCCATCAATCCAAAAACTAATTTCACAACTTCCTACCTATGAAATTATTTCGAACTGCTCCTTTACATAGAGTTTCACCCAACTAAACTATGCACACAGGCATTGTTGGTGACTGTCAGAAAGGAGGCCTCTATCTCAACTTTCCAAAGCCTATCTCCATTCAAAAAAGGGCCCAAGGATGACCAAGATATGATCAAATGAACATTACAGGCACCAATATGACTCTGTTCTGGAGCTCACTATTCAACTCCCCCTCTGTAATGGTGCAATGGTAATCCTTTTATAATGCCTCAGTCAAGTTCTAGGTTCAAACCTACTGAGCTATACATGGAAAAAATTTTTAATTAGGTGGACAAACATTTACTCGATGCAATAACAAAACTACACTTAGCACTAAAGTTATAACAACTATTAACTTTGGCGCATTTCATTTTAGTATGGTCTAACCATATAATGTGTATGGTTTACAAAGGGTGGACATAATACAATATCCTTCGCACATTGATGTAATGTATTTTCCTAAGGTTTATTCATGGCACATATAGATTGGACCAGTGGCTTTTGTTACACTGATAATCCAACTTTTTATCATATAACTCGGTGAAAGACCATATCATAACTCAGCTCCGGTCGGTGTGGTGGTCAAGTGTTATGGCAACCCACAACCATGTGAATTTCTTTCAACAATAACCCATGCCACATAGTTGTACATCATTTTCCACGTGAAATGGACCTACTCCTTACCTATTCCCAACAATTCAATGGCATATCCCATGGCAATGCTGACTCAATACTCTGTGTTCACAACCTCTGGTGGTTATGGAAACAACTCGACAGTGTTGTGTTAACTATGCCCACATCTTTGTGTCATGTGACACATCTTCATGCTGGATAACTCTTGATGTAACCGCATACCCGGTGGTCTATAGAACCACAGACCCCTGGTATCTAAACCTAGTGGTCTTGACCTACTCCGACGCGTTGACTGGACCACATATTGTGGATTCTTATCTTTGCCATGCTATATCACCGAGCCACATGTTTGTCACCTTCGCGTTGTATAAAATCCATAGTTTTTGTTTTAATATATATTTTCCATTGACCTTTAACATATATGTTTGAAATATGGTTTAACACCATATCTTCGGCACATGTTTGGCAAGTTAACTCAAATCCTCCGGTAGTCATGGCCATTAACTCTGCCATTGTGTGGCTGGACCTTTGTTCCATGTTACTAGACTGGGATCTACCATGTATGAACCTGTTTATACCTTGTTATAATTCTGCACCATAGTTTATAACTTTTTTCCATAGGTTTTTATTTACTCTGCCATTTTACATATTTTCCATAGGTTCATTACATATTCTACCACCATTGTTTGATAACATAAGTCTTTGCACCCACCTACCATATAGTTATATGGTTTGTAAAACATATATATCCCTTGTGCTCACCATGGTTTTTACGCATAGTTTGAACCTTAGGCATGTTTTAACATTAAAAAAAATGCATACCTTTATTTTTGTATATGGTATGTCGTATGCTTTAGAAACCATAGGTTTTCAACTGCGTCATAAACTTATTAATGCACCCATGAATTATAATATGAATCTTTAACCAACCAAAACCAAAAATCTTACCATTCATTTGGAGATATGCACCAGAGATGAACTTTGACATGTTGACTTGACCATTTCCATGTGTCGAACTACATGAACGCCACATGGTCAACAATGCCTATTTTCACATGTTCACCATAAACTTCAGCGGTCATTTTCCCCCTCATACGAAGGCCAAATGTGAATCCAGATATACCACCAAAATCAACGCGTCGAACTCTTCGACTTGGTACTAGTTTTGTGAGCAACTGGGATGTTAAAACTCTGCACATGTCAAGAACAATTTTTCTACCAATGTCCATCTTGGACTTCAAACATATAGAAAACTTTGACTTGACTTAACAAGATCCATTCTAGATCAATAGTCTAAGTACTTCTATGAAATAAAACTTAGAATAACATCACTTATATTAAAAGAGGAATACACAAGTTCACTTTACAAATTTAAAGGCAATCTGCATATACTTAGCATAGATCCACATATTCCTTTTCATCGAACTGCAATATACACCAAAATATAGCATTCATATTGGACCATTTGAACAATTTTGCAATATATAATTTGATTACTTTCTCGACCAATCCTGTAATATTATAAACATCAACCTTTGAACTTTACTTATTATAGATGTTATATATCATAGGGAGGGTGTATTGAACCATGAATACCTCCCGAGTACACAAATCCTTATTAATATTTTACATCCCAAAACTAGAGTAGGGTGTAATACCATTGGAAAATATAGCTCTCAATAATGTGGGTAATTTTTTTGTATTTTGGCATATGATATTTTCATGACATGGCATGCATGAAAATATCCATGCCATTTTCCAAAACCTTGAAATTGATTAATTATCCAACTATGCTTGTGTTGTATGCATTTCCACCATGTGTTTGACTAGAGCATTAATTGTAAGTCAACGCATTTCTTGTCTAAACTAGGATAAATCCAACCAACATTGATCCATCTCAAGCTACCTAAAAATTAAAACCATGTGGAAATTTTCACCCTATGGATGCATATATATGAAAACTAATTATTTTGGTTACTTGATCTTTACTAGGGTTATAAGATCTGATACTCATATTAGAAAAGGAAAGCTCTAGCTCAAACAAATCAATTAAAAATAAGGGAAGAGCATTGAATTTAACATCACACATTAGTATGTCATGACCATAATGCAAGTAATTGTGAAAAAATAGGAATGATCATTGGCCACAAGAGGGAGTCTAAAGGGAAAAACCTGCACTTTTGATAGTATTAAAGGCCTCAAAATAAAGTCTAGTGTCTTCCTCACACTTGAGACTTTGCAAGTCCTCATGGAATCTTAGGTGAATAGCCAAAATTAGGCATATGTGTATGTATATATACACACATAGATATATCAATATTATGTTCATATATATGCCAACATATATATACCAATATATGTAAAAGTGTGTATATACTAGTATATATACACCAAAATAATATTATATAGATATCATTTATTATATATCAACATATTGTGGTTGTATATATACCAATATATATACTCACATATTATGTTTATATATATAGTAGTATACATACCAACATTCTTGTAGTAATAATATATATTAAATACATATTATGTTGGTATACTAGTGGTGGTCGTCATTGGGTAAGCATAATACATAAATAGATTAAGAGATTAATACTTTAAATAGTTTAGGGTTTTTTTGTAGTGAAACAACAACTCCTGATTTTGTACTTAATCCATAAAAAATGGGTACCTTTTTAAGTTTTTATATCCTACTTATATATATAATTCAATCGCTTTCCACCTTGTACATATTTCATAGACAAATCTCTTATAAAGTTTTCAAAAAATAAATGCTTAATCTTTTTTAATTAGGCGGACAAACCTATACTCGGTGCAATAACAAAATTACACTTAGCACTATAGTTATAACAACTATTAACTTTGGCTCATTTCATTTTAGCATGGTCTAACCATATTTTGTGTATGGTTTGAAAAGGGTGGACCAAATACAATATCCTTCGCGCATTGATGTAATGTATTTTCCTAAGGTTTATTCATGGCACACATAGATTGTACTGGTGGCTTTTGTTACACTGATTGGTGTGGTGGTCAAGTGTTATGGCAACCCACAGCCATGTGAACTGCTTTCAGCGGTAACCCCTGCCACATAGTGGTACATCATTTTCCACGTGAAATGAACCTACTTCTTACCTATTCCCGACGATTCAATGGCATATCCCATGGCAATGCTGACTCAGTACTCCTATTCACAACCTTTGACGGTCATGGCAACAACTCGACGGTGTTGTTTTAACTGTGCCCGCATGTCTATATCATGTGACACATCTCCGCACCCAATAACTCTTGATGTAACCACATACCGACAGTCTATAGAACGACAAAACCCTGGCATCTAACCCCAGAGGTCTCGACCTGCTCCAACGTGTTGACTAGACCACATATTGTGTGTTCTCATCCCTATCATGCTATATCACTGAGCCACATGGTTGTCACCTTCCTGTTGTATCAAAAGCCATAGTTTTTGTTTTAATATATATTTTCCATCGAACTTTAACATATATGTTTGAAATATGGTTTAACACCATATCTTCGACACTTTTTTGGCAAGTTAACTCACATCCTCCGGTAGTCATGGCCATCAACTCTGCCACCGTGTGACTGGACCTTTGTGCCATGTGACTAGACTAGGATCTACCATGTATGAACCTGTTTATACCTTGTTATAATTCTGCACCATAGTTTATAACTTTTTTCCATAGGTTTTTATTTACTCTGCCATATTGCGTATTTTCCATAGGTTGATTACATATTTTACCACCATGGTTTGATAACATAAGTCTTTGCACACACCTACCATATAGTTATATGGTTTGTAAAACATATCTATCCCTTGCGCTCACTATGGTTTTTACACATAGTTTGAACCTTAGGCATGTTTTAACATTAAAAAAAATGTGCACCTTTATTTTCATATATGGTATGTCATATGGTTTATAAACCATAGGTTTTCAACTACGCCATAAACTTATTAATGCACCCATGAATTACAATATGAATCTTTAACCAACCAAAACCCGAAACCTCACCATTCACCTCAACATATGCACTGGAGATGAAATTTGACCTATTGACTTTACCATTGCCCCGTGTCAAACTACGTGAATGCCACATGGTCAAGAATGCCCCTTTTCACATGTTCACCATCAACTTCAACGATCAATTTTCCCCTCATACGAAAGCTAAATGTGAATCCATAGATACTACCAGAATCAGTGCATCGAACTCTTCGACTTGGCACTAATTTTGTGAGCAACTGGGATGCTAAAACTCTGCACATGTCAAGAACATTTTTTCTACCTATGTCCATCTTGGACTTCAAACATGTAGAAAAAATTGACTTGACTTAACAAGATCCATTCTGGATCAATAGTCTAAGTACTTCTATGAAATAAAACTTAAATTAACATCATTTATATTAAAAGAGGAATACACAAATTCACATTACAATTTTAAAGGAAATCTGCATATACTTACCATAGATCCACATATGCCTTTTCATTGAACTGCAATATACACCAAAATATGGCCTTAATATTGGCCCATTTGAACAATTTTGCAATACACAATTTGATTTCTTTAAAAACCAATCACGTAATATTATAAACATAGACCTTTGACATTTACTTATTATAGATGTTATATAACACAGGGAGGGTGTATTGAACCATGAATACCTCCAGGGTACACAAATCCTTATTAATTATTTACATCCCAAAAGTAGAGTAGGGTGTAATGCCATTGGCAAATATAGCTCTTAATAATGTGGGTAATTTATTGTATTTTGGCGTAGGATATTTTCATGACATGGCATGCATGAAAATATTCGTGCCATTTTCCGAAACTAGGATAAAGCCAACCAATATTGGTCCATCTCATGCTACCTAAAAGAGAAAACCATGTGGAAATTTTCACCCTAGGGATGCATATATATGACAACTAATGATTTTTGTTACTTTATCTTTACTAGGGTTATAAGGTCTGATACTCACATTAGAAAAGGCAAGCTCTAGCTCAAATAACTCAATTAAAAATAAGGGAAGAGCTTTGAATTTAACATCACACATTAGCATGTCATGACCATAATGCAAGTAATTGTGAAAAAATAGGAATGATCATTGGCTACAAGAGGGATTCTAAAGGGAAAAACTCACACTTTTGATAGTATTAAAGGCCTCAAAATGAACGTCGAGTCTCTTCCTCACACTTGAGACTTTGCAAGTCTTCATGCAATCATAGATGAATAGTCCAAAAATAGTAATATATAATACTAGTATAATTAAATAATATATATCTATATATAGTATATATATATATATTATAATATTATATAATATAATTATATATATATATATACAATAATAGATATATCATTATGTTCATATATATCCACAATATATACCAAATATATATATGGTTGTTAAAGTAGTGTATACTGATATATATACACAATATATATTAATAGATATTGGTTATTATATATCAACATATTATGCTTGTATATATGCCAATATATATATACTCACATATTATGTTTATATATATAGTAGTATACATACCAACATTCATATAGTAGTAATATATATTAAATACATATTATGTTGGTATACTAGTGGTGGTCGTCATTAGGTAAGCACAATACATAGATAGATTAAGAACTTATGGTCGGAAAACCTTATGATGGCGTATAAATAGATAGATAGATTGAGTTGTTGGCTTCGGCACTTGTGATTTAAACCAATTTACATTTCATTACTAGAATTTTATTTAAAATTTAAAAGAATGATTAGTTTAGAATTTTGGAATAAGTTCATATTTTAGTATATTTATATATTTTAATTATTTAATATGGTTAATGATTTTTTATATTTAAGAATTTATTAAAAAAATCCAATATTAAATTTTTCTATTTTTTTAGAAAATTATAAGGTAAATGTGTTCAGTGTTAAACTTTTTAGTTGAGTCTTTTTAAATAAAATTCTTTTTTTTTAATCTTCATTATAATTAAAAACAAAAAAGGTATATCTTAGCAATTAATTTTAATTAAATGCATTATTACTACTCAAAAGATGTGTAAGAATATTTCATTCTTACTCTCAACCATAAATAAAGTATTTCAATGTTCATGTGAAATAATATAACTTTATATCAAACTTGAAAAAAGATAAAAGTAATTAAAATACAAAAATAATACTATTAGGCTCACAAACACATTATTTATTTATTATTGACATTACAGCGCAAATAACTTGGTAAACATATTTCATTGAGTGTGGAAGATATGCAATTATTATACTTCACAAAGATATTTCAATATGAGATTTAGGTAAATTATTGAAATTTATAAAGAAAATAAATAATTGAAAAAAAAACAAAACGAAACAAACAACAAAAACAAACTAGTTATTTCTTAATAAGAATAATAATGAAAAGGAGACATGCAATTTGTTCAATTATTAATATAAAATTAATGTGGAATTTAAAAACTATTAATAATAAATA
>APFE030129315.1:42928-59938 GCA_000404065.3 Pinus taeda
TGATTATAGTATAATAAACAAATATTATATAACAATAGGCATATGACAATTATTATATAATGTACTCATTTATATGTTTTAATGATTAGCTATAGAACAATTATCACATGATATTTATCTATTCCATTATGATAATATATCTAATAATATATGGTAAGCATACTATAGAAAATTTCCTCAAATTTGAGTATATTGTGTAAAATTCTTGAGATTTTTTGAGTCCTTTTGTATTTTTTTCTCAATTAAAATGTGTTTATTATGATAGACATGCCTCATATTAAGATTCTATCCCCAAATTTGAAGGGTTTCCTAGATTTTTGAAAGTTTATCCACATAAAATGTGTTTAAGGAGGTTGTTCAAAATTGATTTTTGAGAAGGATATTTAAAATAGATTTGGTGTCATCTCTTATTGTTAAATTTTGAGAGGGTTCCTAGATTCCACATCAAATTTGAGGAAATTTACATTATAGTGACCTATTTTGATTTGAGTGCGTTGTTCAAAATTGATTGTATACAACCTCCTTTAGTTTGAGAAGGTTATCATTAAGAAATTTAGCTACTTAAATTCCATTATATTTAATTGTCAATCTATGGTCATAAACTTTTAAACACCAACATTGTATATGTGTGGATCTAGTACATAAATTATTCTCAAGCTATGAAAGAACTTTTACAATCTAATGCTCCAAGGCATGCATTGGCAATAAAATGAACTATCATACTGAAAATTAAAGGCATACAAAGATTTGTTGGATCAATGATCTTATTTTTTCAAGACAACTTGTGGACTTCGATCATATTCCATTGTTTGTCATAAAATTATTCTATGATTAATTAAGAAGCACTTTCATTCTTAAACCTTCAATGCCTAACCTTAAAAGGAATTTTTGTTGAACAACCTTCAGTGTTGAACCTCTATAGGGAATCCACACTTTTGCAATAAAGAATGTATGAAAGTTCAAGAACTAAAATTATAGAGAATTAAAATATTAATCTACAGATAAATAGAAATACAAATTATATAACTAGATAATCTAACTAAGAAATAAATGAATTCACAGCGCAAACCAGATAGGGAGCCTTACCTACTGACTTGTGCTATAAAAGAAAACTATAGTTGATATGAAATTGTGGAATTAGATCACTACTTGACACTTGGCAAGTTTTAAATGGGCCTTTGAAAACAGTAATTTAATGCATCTGAACAAGTTATCTAAAAACCACATGACACACATAAGCATGCAATGTCAAATATAAAGACACCAAGATTGTTGACAGAGTTCACCCCCCTTGGGCTACCTCTTCGGGCCCTGCTCTAAAAGGTTAGGCCACTCGTATTTCAATGAATAAGAATAGGTACATCAAAATTGTTGATACAATTGTAGTTATTTTCCTAGTATGGAAACGCTCTCCTTTAGTGAAATCTCACAATTTCACTTGACATTCTACAAAGGAATTGTCATTTACAGAAAAAACATAGAGTCTCTAACAATAACTCTGACCTCTACTGAAATCGAGAATTCGAGTTTCATCAATACATTGATTACTTACCTCGTCTCTTCTTGTCTAAGTGACACAATTCAGGTACAAAATTCTATGAACTTCACTACTCCTACTAACAAACAAGTATTATCGTTGAATCTTGAACATGTCAAAACCCTTGTTTTGGCTCTTCAAGTTTCCAAATCAGCTTTTGGATGCTTCTAGAAAGCCAAAAACTAACTTCACAACTGCTTACCTCTGAACTGGATCTGAACTTCTTCTTTACACATAGTTTCACCTAGCTGAACTTTGCATGCAGGCACTATTGGTTACTTTCGTAAAGGAGGCCTCTATCTCATCTTTCCAATGCATATCTTCATTTGCAAAAAGGCCCAAGTATGACCAAGATATGCTCAAATGAACATTATAGACACTAATATGACTATGTTCTAGAGCTCACTATTCAACTTCCCCCTTGCAGTGGTGCAATGGTAATCCTTTTATAATTCCTCGGCTAGGTTCTAGATTCAAACCTACCGGGTTATACATGGCAACTTGTTTTAATTAGGTGGACAAACCTATACTCGGTGTAATAAAAAAATTACACTTAGCGCTATAGTTATAACAACTATTATCTTTGGCAAATTTTGTTTTAATATGGTCTAACCATATAATGCATATGGTTTACAAATTTTGGACCGAATACAATATCCTTCGTGCATTGATGTAATGTATTACCCTAAGGTTTATTCATGGTGCATATAGATTGGACCGGTGCCTTTTGTTACACTGATAATCCAAAGTTTTATCATATAACTTGGTGAAAAACCATATCATAAGTCAACTTCGGTCGATGTGGCAGGAAAGTGTTATGGCAAACCGCAATCATGTGAACTACTTTCAGCGGTAACCCCATGCCACATAGTCGTACAGTATTTTCCACGTGAACTGGATCAGGGAAAATTTTAAGGGCTAATATTTGCAGACGGGCTAATTTTCCATGCTTTTTCTAAAAAAAAGGATTTTCCAATTCCCAAATTTTCCTAAGAATGATTCGCCCAAATTTTATAAGAAACAAATATTTTACCTTAAAAATCACCAAAAAATTATAGAGACTATATAAAACCATTAGAATTTTAAATATTTTTTCTAAAATATCACCAAGCATTTTATAGTTTTCATATTATGGATTAGTAAGATTCACCAAGGTTTCTAATCTTTAAGATAAATTTCCATCCTTATAATTTTCCCTAAACTGGACCTACTCCTTACCTATTCCCAATGATTCGATGGCATATCCCATGGCAATGATGACTTAGTACTCCACGTTCACAATCTCCGATGGTCATGGTAACAACTCGATAGTTTTTTTTTAATTGTGCCCACATCTCTGTGTCATTGGACACATCTCTGCACCAAATAACACTTGTTGTAACTGCATACTCGATAGTCTATAGAACCACAGACTCATGGCATCTAACCCTGGTGGTCTCGACCTGCTCCAACGTGTTGACCAGACGACATATTGTGCGTTCTCATCGCTGTCGTGCTATATCATCGGGCCACATGGTTTCCACCTCCGCATTGTATAAAAGCCGTATTTTTTGTTTTAATATATATTTTCCATCGGGTTTTAATGTATATGTTTGAAATATCATTTAACAAAATATCTTCGACACTTTTTTGGCAATTTGACTCACATCCTCCAGCGGTCATCGCCATTAACTCTGCCACCATGTGACTGGACCTTCGTTCCATGTGACTAGACTAGGATCCGCCATGTATGAACCTATTTATACTTAGTTACAATTTTGCACCATAGTTTATAACTTTTTTCCATAGGTTTTGATTTACTCTGCCATATTGCGTATTTTCCATAGGTTCATTACATATTCTACCACCATGTTTTGATAGCATACGTATTTGCGCCCACCTACCATATAGTATGGTTTGTAAAACATATCTATCCCTTGCACCCACCATGGTTTTTACACATAGTTTGAACCTTAGGTATGTTTTAACATTTAAAAAAATGTGCACCTTTATGGTTTAGAAACCATAGGTTTGCAACTGTACCATAAACTTATTAATGCACCCATGACTTATAATATGAATCTTTAACCAACCAAAACCCAAAATCTCACCATTCACCTGGAGATATGCACAAGAGATGAACTTTGACCTATTTACTTGACCATTGTCATGTGTCAAACTGCATGAATGCCACATGGTCAGCAAGGCCCCTTTTCACTTGTTCACCATAAACTTCAACGGGCATTTTCTCCCTCATACGAAGGCCAAATGTGAATCTGGAGATACCACCAGAATCAACATGTTGAGCTCTTTCACTTGGCATTTATTTCATGAGAAACTAGGATGTTAATCCTTTGCACATGTCAAGAAAAAATTATCTACCTAGGTCCATCTTAGACTTCAAACATATAGCAAACTTCGACTTGACTTAACAAGATCCATTTTGGATCAATAGTCTAAGTAATTCTATGAAATAAAACTTAGAATAAAATCATTTATATTAAAAGAGGAATACACAAGTTCACATTACAATTTTAAATACAACCTTCATATACTTAGCATGGATCCACATATGCCTTATCATCGAACTGCAATATACACCAACATATGGCCTTCATATTGGACCATTTGAACAATTTTGCAATACACAATTTGATTGCTTTCTCGACCAATCCTATAAGATTATAAACATAGACCTTTTACATCTACTTATTATAGATGTTTTATAGCATAGGGAGGGTGTATTGAACCATGAATACCTCTTGAGTACACAAATACTTCTTAATTGTTTGCATCCCAAAAGTTGAGTAGGGTGTAATGCCATTGGCAAATATAGCTCTCACTAATGTGGGTAATTTCTTGTATTTTGGCATAGGATATTTTCATGACATGGCATGCATGAAAATATCCATGCCATTTTCCAAAACCTTGAAATTGATTAATTACCCAACTATTCTTGTGTTGTATGCATTGCCACCATGCATTTGACTACAACATTAATTGTGAGTCAACGCCTTTCTTGTTTAAACTAGGAGAAATCCAACCAACATTGATCCATCTTAAGCTACCTGACAATGAAAACCATGTGGAAATTTTCACCCTGGGGGTGCATATATATGACAACTAATGATTTTGGTTACTAGATCTTTACTAGGGTTATATGATCTGATACTCATATTAGAAAAGGCAAGCTCTAGCTCAAATATCTCAATTAAAAATAAGGGAAGATCTTTGAATTTAACACCACACCTCATCTACATATCATGACCATAATGAAAGTAACTATGAAAAAATAGGAATGATTATTGGCTACAAGACAGAGTAAAAAGGGAAAAATTGCACTTTTGATGGTAGTAAAGGCCTCAAAATGAAAGTCCAGTGTCTTCTTCACACCTGAGACATTGCAAGTCCTCATGCAATCTTAGGTGAATAGCCAAAATTAGGTATATGAGTATGTATATATACACATAGATATATCAATATTATGTTCATATATATGTCAAAATAAATATAGCAATATATGTAAAAGTATGTATATACTAGTATATATACACCAAAATAATACTATATAGATATCGATTATTATATATCAATATATTATGGTTGTATATATACCAATATATATACTCACATATTATGTTTATATATATAAGTATACATACCAACATTCATGTAGTAGTAATATATATTAAATACATATTATGGTCGTATACTAGTGGTGGTCATCATTGGGTAAGCACAATACGGAGATATATTAAGAGATTAATACTTAAATAGTTTAGGGTTTTGTTGTAGTAAAACAACAACTCCCCATTTTGTACTTAGTCCATAAAAAATGGGGACCCTTTTAAGTTTTCATATCCTACTTATATATATAATTCAATCTCTTTCCACCTTGTACATATTTCATAGACAAATCACTTATAAAGTTTAAAAAAGAAATGTTTAAGTTCTTAAGTGTGCCATCAATAAACAATTCTTCTGATCTCCCAAGACATGAATATCTCGGACCATACTCTCTTTTATTGGAAAACTTTTGGCAAAACCCCGAGGTATGACAAAACCTTGTTTTTTAATTAAGATTCTTTGTTCCCATCCTAACTCTTGTTTCTCGAGTTGACCCTTCCACATTTACTTCTTGATCATCCCATGGCGGGACACAAAATTTCCCGACATATTACAAATATTTTCTCAGAAAATTTTATGTCAATCTCTTTCTAACCCATTAACTTGTCAAGTGTTTTACCTTACGTAAAGCCCCATGGTAGGATGACAAAATTTTCTAACAAATATCTTGAAACATTTTGTCTCTTAGACTCTGTTAGTTCTCAGACCTAGGCGCTTTTAAAATTTTGAAACCTAACTTCCACTCGAGAAATCCTTCGTGGGATGGCATGGCCATTGTTTCTACATGGAAGGCTTTAGACATGCTCTTATCAAATGCTACCATTTGTCACATTACACAACACCAATATCTAACAAATATCCATATTCTTTGTACATATATGCTAAAATTCTCGACAAACAATTCTTTGCCTCATCGTGGCCTTCTTATAACATATTACCTAAACCTGCCCTTACTCCCATGATGCGAATTAGGGTTAATCTTAATGAATAATTAAACAAATGGTTAACTTTAATATTTTGTTAAACAACGACATCTCCATAAGTAAATATAGGTCATTTCAACTTAAATTAAGTTTATCCATCGTCCATGTCAGTATCGTCCTACATACAACCACTTCTTTTTTATAGTTAATATCCTTCATTTCAACCTTAGTTTTAATAATTGTCATGTTTCATAGTTCTAAATAAGCCCCAAACAATTAAATTCTCCCATGACTCTAGTTTTCCTCCTTGTTACAGTCAATTCATTCTGCTAGCTATACAAGAATGTTGTACATGGGCAAGAAACCTAAAATTAAGCAATGGGTTGAAAAGTCATCTCAACTCGTCCTTTAAGTGGTAGATGATAATAATTTGAATACATTTATGATTTCAGACACATTAATCAGTAAGGCCACTAGTGATAGGGATAGGTACTCCTTCAATTCCTTTGAGACACCATTGTCTGATAAGGGAAGGGATGTGCATACCAAAAAGACCCTCAATGAGGAACCAACATGACAACTCAAAGTAGATAAAATCTACATCCTATCATATGGGTCATTAATATAACATAATGTATGGAATGGTTTCCATGATGAGGACCCCACACATAGAGAAATATAGAAGAGTACATAAAAGCCAAAATGAAAGATTATTTAAATTTTATATATTTTTCTTTGATTCTTAATTCTTTTATTTTTAATATTATATGTTTTCATACAAAAATTTTACACTAATTTGAATTAGTATACAAAGTTTTTTACAAATTTTAAATCCAATCATAATACATAATCTATTTTTTATTTATTTTTGAACAATATAATAAATCTTATTTAAATAATTCACAAAAAAAAAAAATCCATTCCATCACCACATAAAACCTTACCATAAAACAATGTATTAATAAAGGACCTTCTAATTAAATCAGAATATTTTATATATTCCTTTAGTATTTCCTCGAATATATGCCTTCTGACTGATGTCGAATTGAGAAACATAGATGGATTATTTTATAAGGTGGCTTAGAGTATTAATCTTAAAAATCCAAAAATACTTTACCTTGCTTTAATGAGAATTGTTTTTTCCCATTTATCGTATTTAATGGAAAACCATGTTTAATACATCTTTATGAGGAAACATAAAGTAATGTTAAACCAATTGATTTGAATGTAAAATGATCACCGAAAAGAGCAATTTGAAACTAATATATTAGACACAATATATTCATTATCGATTAATATATAAGAAACTATCTGATATAAAATTAAAATTAACTTCAAATAAGCAATAAATAATTTATTTGATGTAGGAAATATTTTCTCTTGTTTTTGTCCATATTGTCATCAAGAAAATCTCATTTTATTTACACACCCAACAATCTTACCATTTTCATGAAAGTGACAACCTTCTTGGAGCATGTACTGCTATGATTAAAAGTTATCTTTATTTTAGTAAAAGAATATTTTTTGATTTCACATTTAATCTATCAAAATATTTTCATTTTGAAGTTTTCGAATCAACAAGGTTGGGTTCTGACTCATGAATCAATTTTGATAAAAATCACTATAACATCTAGCATAATAAAGTAGTCTCTCTCGATCAAAAGAGTTAACAGATGATTTGAACTAACAATTTCAAAGGGAATGTTGCCAACTACTTTATATCCAATCAAAAGAGAGGGTTTGAACTAATAATTTCAAAAGGAATGTTGCCAACTAATCTCTATCCAAAGATTGGAAGAAATTTAAATATAAGAAAAATGATTTTATACCCAGATGTGGGTAGATGTTTTAATTATCAAAAGTTCTCTTCCAACAACCGAATATAAAAAGCCCTTCCTGCTTGTATTCAAGGCAAGCTCATGTTTTGGGATCATAACAGTCAATGAGTCTAATTAGCAAGTTATTATCAAATCAAAATGTAATGATTTTTCTTAGAATTAAGGTTATTTTATAGATCAAATGTAATATAGTCATATAGACAAGGCAATTTATGTCAAACAACAACTTCCAAATCATAAATTCTAACAACATTCCCTAGATTTATAGTTTGTATAACAATATTGTAGCTAAACAATGATACGATTGATATGTAAACTCATCCAGAGTACATATTTTCCTACCAAGATCATCCCATGGACAAAAAGCCTTATATTTGAATTTAAATCAAGTAACGTTAATTCGATACCCCATTGGAATTACTTGAATAGACCCTAAGAATATTTTCTATATGTTCAGCTACATCGGCCTCACCAAAATGATCTTTTGGGATCTAGTAACACGTTGTAGGATCTGCCATCCAAGACCTCTTTTTATAACATGCATTAGACTTGTCAATGGATTGTTTTGGCTCTAGCCTAATTAATCCTCTACTTTCTATTGTCAACACTACCATGTTGTATCCTCACCTGCAAGGGAACATCAAGTAAAAGGGAACAAAACCAAACAAATTAGTTTTCTATTTCCGATATAAACTTCGATTTTAAAAGTGGGGAGAACATTGTTGGAAGGGATTTTAGTGGTATTATGAAGGGGAGCTTACATATCCTCAATGACTAAATTTGATCCCAAATCATATCCATGCCCCCCAAATTGAGAAAGGGAACCTCCAATCATATCCTTCAAATGGAAAAGGGATCTCATGATGAGGACATCCACGATCAAGAAGATAAATCTGAGAAATTATAAGAAATATGTCTTCAAACTCTAAAGTTGATGTTTAGAGGCCAGACGAAAGGCCATTTAAATAGGCCCATTTGGGAACAAGAAATGAACTTTTTCAATTAATTTTCGGAACCATAAAATTATTTACAGTATTTCTTTCATGTGGTCAGGTACAACACACACCCGTGGTGGCTTCCTTTATGCGTCCACTCTCCTGAACTTGGACACAACTAGAATTTACTACCAACTTTCACACAGTGAGGTTGGGGAGCATATTTTTTGGCCATTCAAAAGCTGAGGGTTTTGTGTCATGTCAGGGGTGTTCGATCTCAATCTACCTCTTCAAGAAAACCCCATCAGAGGTATGATTAAGAAATATTATGAGTAGTGATATCAATCCCGGGATATAGTGGGATTGAACCAGGGTTACCATTAATGTTGTTGTAATTGGGGACATTGCTAATGCCTATGGGTGAGAAATGGTGTTCATCACTCCCAAGACCAAAATGAAATAGGGAGCCATCGCCCTATTCAATAACTAGTGGCAGAATTTCGATGCACAATTTTTCAATTTGAAATCCCAGGTGCGAAGGTATTTGAAATCCTTGGTGTGGAAGTAGCATTGAATGCACTTAAGTTCACATCTTAATTGGCTTGTGAGAGTCACAATTGTCTGATGTGCGAGAAATTAGGAGGGTTGTGGAATTGCCAGAAGTTTGAAAGAAATAAAGGAACAGACAACGAATATGAATGGGCCCTGTTGGCCGCCTCAACTAGCTTAGGAAACCTGCAATTGAGATAACTTCAGCACTCTGTTTCTATGTGATTATATTTGGGTATTCTATTTTATAATTTTTGATATTGTTGTAGTTGTTTTACCTACTATGTTTTTCTTTCTCTATTTATGTGTTTCCTATTGGGTGCGGGGACATGCTCCTTATGCTAGCATGGGTGAGAAATTATGATGATTTTTTTTAATGGAGATTATATGAGGGCTTCTAAGTGTGGTCTCTTCTTGTAAATGTTCTTGTGCGGTAAAGAGAAACACACTGCCAAGGGAGATGTATGAAAAAGATATATAGTTTGAGTAAAGAATGTTGTTCTTTTTTTCTCTAAAAAATAAAAAATAAAAGTAAAAACTTCTTTCCATATATACTTATGGTATTAATTTATAATTTTAACGGCTCATTATTTTTTTATAACTACTTTTGTTTTTTTGGTTGAGTGTAAACTACACAGACAATGAATCATAGAATTGTTAAAGTTTTTAAACAGTTAAAATCTTGGTTACATTTTAATATTTTATGGATGTTTGATTTTCCCAACTTGGGAGAAGATGTTGGAAAGCTTATCTTATATACCATTTAAGGAATTTGTTTTAAAAAAATATTACTTTTTTAAATTGTTATGATTAATACCTTATGTTAAAAGTTAAGTTTTCTTAATTATTATTATTATGTTAATTTTAAATTTCATTAAATATTTACTTAATTTATTTTAAATCTATTTAAATTAAATAATTTTTTAGTAAAATGGCCTTAATTAATAATCACTTTTAAATATTAAATGATATAAAATGGGCACAATCAATACCACGAATTGGACCTACCATTTCCCTAAGATGCCCTTCCTATTTTTGGCGATTATGGGATTCATTCAATTGGTTCAACTGAGATTTGGTCAATTAGTTCTCCACCTAGTTTTGCATCTTTGTCCCAACTGGGTGGTGGATATGTGACTAGGTAAGGATTTACGCATTATCTATCTGGTTTACTAATTGGAATGATGCCAAACACAAAAGTGTATGGTTTCCCTCGTAAAAAAATTCATGATGCACTTAGCATCTAGTTTCCTCATAAAGCACTCCATGATGCACTTAGTCAAATTCTCCATATAATGCTTGAGTCTTAGCCTCAAAAATGAGTAGCTCCATATGAGGTTTCCTAAATCATACCTTCTCAAGCTAACAGATTAATCTATTTCTTTCTGAAAGACAGTGGGAATGCGAAGGGCATGGATATATGAGGTGTTTCTGAGTAACAAATTAATATGTTTCTTCTGAATGGCAATGGGAATGTGGAGATCATGGACACATAAGGTGTTTCTGAGCTTCAAAGGCTCAGATGTCAAGAAAGGCTTTGCATATCATCTCTATAGATCCCTCACAACTACCAAATAAATATGTGTGTTCCATGATGCCCATAAACTAATAAAATTGGAGGATATGAATACAACCATAAACCACGCCATTGAATGGAATATTTGCTCCTTTGACGATGCATCATTAGTGTAGTGCCTCAACTAAGCGTCTCAAGTACACTGGAGGGCCATCTCATTGTTTTACAAAGTGGCTCCTATTT
Source organism: Pinus taeda (assembly GCA_000404065.3). NCBI lineage: Eukaryota > Viridiplantae > Streptophyta > Pinopsida > Pinales > Pinaceae > Pinus > Pinus taeda. Next base: position 54,076 of record APFE030129315.1, read on the forward strand.
TATCTGGAAGCCCATTTTCGAAGGCATTCCAACACCACAAGATATTGAAGGATGGAAAGGTGCCCTACGTATAATCTGTGAGGCTGGACATTTATTGGACACTGGAAAACAAAGGCCCTATCCCAAAAAAACAACTTGATCCTATCCGTGAACATTATGGAAAATATGATAATCTAATTAAGTAATCTCATTAACACACATATATATAATCTTCAAATTCATTCATAAAACTATAAAATCCAATCAATCAAAGCTCAATGGTTTTAGCTGGTAGTTTCATAAAAGGTGTAAGACTAACACGTATATAAGATTGATATGTAATAGTGTTAGTAGTTGGAATTTCATCTGAGGTTATTAAATGACAAAAACTGATCACAAGGTCAATAATTGGATTGTTACAAATATGTAAAGACAATAAACAATTCATTAACATAATACATAATACTTAATATCTAAGTTAAAAAAAAAATTATTTTCCCATTCATAAGATTTATATAATATGTCACTAACCCATTGTGATGTACAATATCCTATACCACAATAAATAAATATGACTTCAAAGTTAATTCAAATACTCATGATATTATCTTCCTGCTGCTCTATTAAAAGTATTTCATTATTTTGGTCTTAAGCACTCAGAACTTCAGAGTCATTGATTTTTCTTTCTATGGGTTAACCTCATCTATTCATATTATTATGGGCTTTTGCAACTTCGTTCAGTTGTTACGAGGATATTCTTAGGATTCATTATAGTTGAAACTTCTTCTAAGTGCCTCTTTTTCAATGCATGTTATTATCATTCCAATACATGTTATTTTCATTCTATTTTCAGTATTTTGGGTTCTGAAGGTATTTTTAAGATTTTGTGTTGTGAAGGAATTTAGAGTACCAACCCGTTAAGCATCGTATGTTGGATGTCAACTACATTTGATTCCCTTCCATTTATTCCACTGGGTTGTAGTTTCTTTACATTAGATTGTAATTTAGGGAAAATAAAAGCTATTTCTCATACAGAGCAATTACTCGATCTCAATCTAGAGAATTTAGCTCTCTAAAGACTTGAACTGTCATAAGCATCGAGATCTTGCTCTCAATAATCTAACTCTTTTAGGGTTTATAGATAACTCAAAGCTACATAATATGGATCTCAATAAATAGGTGGCTATAACTATTTTATCTATAACATAGGTCTTTCTCTATTTGTAACTATTCTATCATAGTTATGTTGTTACCTTGAATTCTAGGTCTTTTTTTTGGTCTTGTTCAAAAACTGTAATATCGTAACCTACACCTACCTCTCTAGTCACAAAAAGTCCAAGTAATCGAAGGATCTCCCGCTACTACTCTAAAAAGGGATATACTGCTATCTTACATAGGTATTTTTCAGTAGAATATCATGAAAATAGTAGAGGAAGGATATCCAGTAGGAATCCAATATCTGTTCTAAAGCCTGCTAAAGGAACATATTCCAAACCTATTACATGATTGTTCAATAAACAACACAGAAATATTCCATGGTTGATTACTGGTTTAAGGAAAGAATAGATAAGTGCTCCATCCCTAGCTGGAAGGTAATGATTGCCCATAATTCCCACCGTGGAATAAAGGAAAGGAATACCTATCCATAAAGGCATAGATAAGCTAGGGTTTGATTTGTTTAAACCCTATAAAATAAATAGGTCTAGCCATTTATAGAGTATACATGGTTTCCTCTTTTTAAAACAGGTGAATAAACCTCTGCACAACTTTACCCTTGCCTATAAGAAGAACATGACAATCAACAAAGAATACTGATCTTGCTTCTCAACCATCTTTCTTTTGTTGTTGAAACTTTGGAAAATGGTGGTTGTAAAAGCACCAAAAATTCCTCATTCTTTGTTGCAAAAGCATTAGAAACCCTACTCTAGTTCCTATATATGAAATTCCAACTCATCAGAAAAGCAAAGAAAAAAAAGGTACCGAAATGAATTTAAAATAATTGAAGAAAATATTGACATAGATATAAACTCATTCTGAAAGAACTATTTGTTGATCAAGTTGGCCCTTCAACCACCAGTGCATATTCTCCTTAGCCACGAATTTCTCTTTCAATTGACACAAATCCATAGACACATAACACAAACATTTTCACACACACGACACCTTTCGACAACACAACACATTCAAGCATACAAAAACACTACATAGTACATTCATGCATACAACACTACATTTATGGAGCACTCCATAAGATAGAAAACTTTACATCAAAGTGATCGAAGGAGAAAGAAAGATCTAACACAGTCCAGTTCATTTCATTACAAAAAGGGACAATTGGCTCATGGGCCTTTCACAATAGGTATTTATTTTATATATAATTTAAAAACGAGTTTTTTAAAATAATTTCTAATTTTTTTTAATTGATTTTTCCTTGGCTTCGTTTTGCAGCCTCCCTACCAACATTTCATAATAGTGTGTCTTGCTTTGTCAAGTACACAAGCTTCAGTGATTTTCTTGCAGAATGATAGCCTCTCCATCAGAGCTTGTTGCATTCCCCTCATAGGTTATTCTTTTGGACTTGGTCTAGCTGCAGGCTGAGCATCTCCCTTAAGAAATTATGCAATTCTATAGGGAAACCAGCCTTCTCTCCAGAAATTGCACAATTTTGTCTGGAAGCCTACTGGGCTCCAAAATTGTGTAATTCTGCCAGTCAAGCTTCAATGAGAAAATTGCACAATTCTTCCCAAGAGGGCTTCTCAACCCAGGAATTACGCAATCCTGGGTAGTAGTTAGTTGCTCTACCCATAGACTGCACAAATCTCCTGGGTAGCCAGTGAAAATCCCTCCCAAAAATGTGCATTTTCTCCTAGCTGTCAAGCAGGCTCTTACATGTGTAGTTGAGTTGATCGATTCCCTTTGGGACAGAGAAAAATTGATTTGGATGCATGGGCTACTCCTCCCAAGGCAACATGCAAAGGCATCCCTTAATTTAGGGATCTGTTTTTAGTATCTAGAGGTTACATGCAAGGATCATATCAGAAACCTCCCACCAAGTGTCGCTTTTCCTAGATTTGTGGTGTTCGTGTCATAACCTCAATCTTATCAAAAATCATCCACTAGATGTTGCATAGCTCATTCCTCACACCAACCTTGCAACTCTGGCATCCCACATTGCTTCTAGGAGTCATCGACACATTAAGCTCACTTGTCTTGGGGTAAGCTCGTTGATCATGACTTGCATTTTGTTTCTATTTCTTTTTGTATTTTTCTTTGTGTGAGTGTCGTTTTCTCAATTTCAGTGAGTGTTTGTTGTCATTTACATGCATACTAGCTTGTACTAGCACAATTTCATTTTTCGTTTGCATCTCATTGTTGTCACATGCATGGAACTGTTTTGCACGGACAGTCACCGCTGTGACGACTCACTTCACACACTTGCATGCTTTCCCATTTCCTGAATCCTACACTTGTTTGCATGAATAGTTATTCACTCTTGTTTCCACTCATCTCTTCATGCATTCACACTTCTCATATTTTCAGTCGCCCATCAGGTAGACTACGCTGCCTTGGCTTAGCCCGTGCCTTTCCCAGCTAGCACTACTCATTTCTGGAAGTGAAGTCTCTACCTTCCCTCTAGAAATTGTGCAAATCTAGCCAAGCACTGACCTCTAGGATTGCTTTGCGCAATTCTTAGAGGTAGTGTCCTATCGGCCCCAGAAACTGTGTAATGCAGTTTGCTAGTTACATGTCATCGCTAACTGAAATTGCGCATTTCACAGTTTCAGTCCTCACTAGGCCATGTTGCACTGTGCATTGCACAATTCCAACATTAATTCAGCCTCCTGATAGCCCTGACTGTGCCTTGCATAGATTTGGTAGTCAGTCTCCCAACCTCCCGCCAAAAATTATGCAACCTTCATGATCACTCACACAAGTATGTTGCAAGTCAGTTCTCAAGTTTGCTTTTGTTTTCAAATGACATATTTCTTGCCATGGATGTTCCCATGTCTCCAGATATTGCGGGTGTTCATCTGTCTCTCAGCGACACAGGTATAATGGCTTCCAGGAGAGCAGAGTAGAAGACATTGTTCAGAGCACACTTGGGGATGCATTCGATCAAGTGTCTATGAACTTGCTTACCATAAAGACATCAAGTTGTTCATAGACAAGGACATCAAGATATGACAGCAACAACACCATCAACAGCAACTAAAGGTAGCATACAAAATGAAACGAATACAAGAGGAAGGTTGTTGACGGCACAAAGGAAGAACAAAGTTGCAAGCTTGAGTAGATCCATCTGTGATGAAAGAAAATTTGGAGACTCAGGTTATGAGGTGATGGTGTGGCATGAAGATCACGTGAAGGAAGAGAATGGAAAAAAGGAGTTACATGTGCTAAAGCAGCAACTCAAGGAAGAACAGGAATAGGTATAGCAAGGGGCACAACATGCACTCATGAATGAAACTGCCCCCGTACAAGTTATAGATCCATCCCAGAAGCTGTCACAGAGCAGACAAGGTGAGCAATGATGTTGATCGCATGCAAGGGAATTCAGTAACATGCATGTAATTGTGTGCATGCATGTGATCTCACCCATTTGGCACACTCACTGAGGTGAAGACAAGAAGAAAGTCTGACTAGAGCTAAACATGTACCTTGACAAGTTGACGCACATGGCCACCAACACATGCTTGGATAGCAACGTAGACACTATGCATCAGCATGTTGTTAGTTCAGTCACACTAGGATGACCATGCACATTCTATCAAACAATTTGGACAGAGGAGCCATACCAATGCACCCAGATGCAATGAGGCAAGAGTTCACTTCAACAAGATGTCACCATTGAGCTCACACACACCATCAAGTACAACCAAGCTTAGCATCAACTAATCACTGTTGAACAGGTAAATCCCTCTGCGGACAGAGGCGATCCCACTAGCCCAAATGGGGTCTAGCAACAATCAAACAACGCTAACACGCAGGTTCCTAATTGCAAATAAAAGATTGATGACGAGGGCCTACCTCGATTCCAATGCTAATACTTGTAGAAGAGTCGTCGCTCCCGTTCCTTTGCTCTGGCTGGTCACAATCCCCACGATCCTCGTGAACAGACACCTGCACATGCAAAGAACGACACAAATACAAGCATAAAATCCAATAGATGCAACTATATATTAGTTCGAAAGGATATAACTCAATCATCATTATAAATACAATAAGAGTGGAACCATAATGATAGTCGTCTATTAATGAATAATAGGCAGAGAAAGATACAACCAAGGTTCTGACGTTGAACCTATTCTCTGGCTGGGCGAGCAGCTATGTATGCCTTGCAATAGACCTTCTCTCTCTCAGAATTCCGGCAGCATAACCTCCCTATGCTTCAAGACTCTTACTATCACTCCAGACAAGCATAATCACAACTAGCATTACTCTAGAACTCAAAAACTAGCTTGTCTAATGCATGAGGACAAACTTTTATAAATGGAGAATGGAGGAAGATTCAATGCACCAGGACACCCATTGTGGATCGACATTATCTCCGAAAAGCTACTGAGGATAGATGTCAAGGATAGATGATGACTCTCGACCTCTATCGGATGGATTTTTCCTTCAAAAGACTTCATGATCAGAAAGGAAAACTCATATGGGTGTGTGTTGGCCAAAAATCATTACTAAACTTAGTTGGCGCGAGTGTTGTTCTAGGACAGAGCGCCAATGGGCGCGCCCCTTTTTGAGGATCTTAGTGATTGGCGCGGGTAAGACAATGGGTACCTGTGCAAATGGAAAAAGGGCACTTTTCAGGGATAATTTGCAGAAGGTGTCTTCAGGGAACATGAAGTACATACTCAGGGGAACATAATGCAAATGTTTTTAG
>APFE030129320.1:32710-69424 GCA_000404065.3 Pinus taeda
TGGGTGGTGGATGGGTGTTCCAGATGTGAGGAGAGTGGCTAGATTCACCGTAATTGCCTTCATGGCCATTATACCCCTCCTCGTGGGCTTGCTCCTTGCCGTTTGACATAAAATCCTCCTTGCCTTTTGCCAAAAAATTCTGTAGCTGGATACTTAGTCCGCTAAGCTCTCTTTGCATTCTCTCTAGATCTAGTCTGCGAAGCTGAGTTTGGATTTCGTTCACATTTTCTTCCAGTTTGTCCATCCTTTCATTGGCCATCGCTTAAGCTCTAGTTGCTACCATACACCGACCTAATGAAAAATTGGGACTGCCAAAAAAATTTCACAATTAATTGAATGGTACCACCATGCTCAGCTCGTCGTCCTGATTTTAATGGGCTAGATCACCAATCAGCGTCCCGGAAGATCTCAATTTTTTTTTTTTTTTTTTACTCCTAACGGAGTTCTTACTCCTTCTTGATCAATACTGCAGTGATCAAGATTTATGGCTGTGAGCTCTGTCCTTACAGGCTCCCAAGATATGTGCCTATGAGATTGTTTGCCTTGGAATACTATAGGCAACTTATCAACTCTAACCTTACACACTTCCGTAGTGCCAAGAAGAAAGCCAATCTCAAATTCAGAGACCACCTAGGCCCCTTCATCATGAACAAGAAAGATGGTTCGCAAGAAGCTGATCAAATATTGGGGCAACAACTTACACTTAAAAGGAGCTTCTGGTGGGTCCCTTATGACCCTGAAGGCTTTATCAGTGCTAGGAGAGTCAAGTATAGGCTGCTAGCCTATAAACATTGTCCATATCCAAAAATTGAACACTTTGCCAACCAAGATGAATGGCTGCTTGGTATATTAGTAGAAGAATTTACTCAGGAGGAGACAATGGAGCAGACTGTGAAAGATTTAGAGAAAACTCTTGACTTGGATTCTTGTCAGCAGGTCATATTCAAGCAACCAGTCCAAGAAGGAGAAGGCACTTCCACTGCTGCAGCTACACAGACCACCCAGCAGGCATCTACTACAACAACAACCACAGCAAAAGGCAAAGATGTGATGGATGTACAACAAGAGATAGAGGCAGGGTAGCCCAGTACTTCAAAAGACCAAAGTCAAGGGCAAGCCCCTGTACAGCAAGCTGAAACACTCCAAATCCCAGTTTTTGCAAACACCTCTCAATGAAGAGAGAGGCAAAAAACGAGATAGAGAGGAGGCCACACCTCCAAGTGGGTCATTACAGTAACCGGAGGCCAAGAGGCCAAGAATTGACCCTCAGACCGAGGAAGAACACATCAGTGAGGAAAGAGCAGAAAGCCAAAGTAGAGAAAGAGAATCCAACCAGCAGACTGCCACTAGTTCATTTCAGCAGGAACAGACCATGCAGCAAAGCACAGAGGTATCCTCCTCAAGGCAGCAAGGCAAGCAACCAGCTGGAGTCAAAGGGTCATGTATGGAAATCAAGGCCCAAAATGAACTCTTAAGAGTTCAACTATATGATCAATTCTTAAAGACAACACCCTCCAAGCAGCAGAGATTGATGGCAGCATATGACATCAAGGAGGATAAGATGATTTTCACTCATCTTAAGCCTAAAATCCCAAAGCCCAGATCATCTGCAGACTACACCAAAACAAGTCTAGAGGTCCTCTCCAAGGACATACACCCCATGGATCAAATAGAACTACACAAAAAGACAGGGGAAATGGTGTATGCCACACTTGCAGACAGGGCCATGCTAGCCCATCAATTAAAAGAATCACTAAGGAATACAAATACACAACTTGATTTGGGAAGGATGTCTTCCACGGCTAAGGACAACAGAATAAAAACTTTGGAAAACATAATCATTGATCTAGGACATGATCCTAAAGATCCAAAGGGTATTAAGGCCCTTATGAAGAAAAAGGAGGATGACATTGCTGCACTGAGAAAGCAGGCAAAATTGCCTCCAACCATTCACCCTCAAACAACAGAACTTGCACAAGAGAAGCAAGTTGATGAAGCCATGGATCTGCTTCTGAAGATGAATCAAAGAATATTACAGATGGAAGCAGAATTGGAAAAGGCATTGCAGGACAAGCAAGGGGAGTCAACCTCCCATCCCCCTCAAACTTCTACAACTCTTGGCCCTGTCCCTACTACACAAGCAGCAGTGGCCCCTCCTACTATTCCAGCACCTACCATAGCCACATCAGCAACAGAGGCAACAACAGCAACAATAGCAGCAACAGAATCAAGCATGAGCATGGAGGAATTGATGAAAGCTGTCAAGGAACTTGAGGTTCAGGTGACAGAAATCAATGAAGCCAAAGATAGACTGGCCAAGCTAGAGGCCAGCTATGACAAGTCCAAGACGACAGTGGCAGAGAAGCAGAGAGAGATAAAGGCCTTGGAAGCCAAAGTGAAAGCTTTGGAAAAAGAATTGCTTCTAGGCAAGACTCTGGCAGAAATCAAGAAGATAATCTGGGCCAAAATTGGCCAATCGATCCATGACCAATGGAGGTCAATCCAGGCAATACATGAGCAAATTGAACTAATAGGCATAGCTCATGTTGAAATACAAAATGCCAGAACAGCACTAGGAATCATGCTTGAGCTGGTCAATAAAATGATACATTTCCTCAATACTCACACTAGGGAGGAATTGGCAACACTAGAAATAAATAGCAGAGCAGACACTATCCTGACAGCCAAAAAAGTGCTGACTTTAAGAAATTTTACTCAAAATCTAGAAAGGAAATGTCAGGATATGAAGGCAGAAATAGATGAATTCATGGCAAAGATGACAGTATTGCAGGATAAAGGACTGCCAAGCCTAGTGACTGGCACAGGACAACTACTGTCATATGATCAATATATCACAAGGATCAACAATTACGTTGAAAATTAGATCACAGCATCCACCAGCTCCACAGAAGAAGCAGGGCCTCCCTCTGGGCAGTCTCTGTATGACAAATTAGAAAATCTATTTTTTATTGAGCATGAGATTAATCATCTGTTTGAAGTGCCTCCAAATTTCTACAGATATACAGAAGCAGATGAAACACTTGTAAAAATAAGGAGACATCAGCGACCTCCAGCTGATTGGTGGCAGGCAATGCTCGAAGTAATGCCCAGATGATTCCACTATATTATTTCCTTTTTGTGAAAATTCAGATCTCGGTCACAGTACAGGTCAGCAGATAATCAAGCACGCAGATATCACAGGAAGCATCTGTACAGTGACTCATCAAAGCACTCAGACAACAGGCTTGATTAACGCAGATTTGAAGACACAGCCACAGCCAACTTTGGTGATCCAAAAAGTCAAAAATTGTCTGACAAGAAGACAACTGCCATCTCAACATTAATTGATGTAGTTATTCCTTTCATTTACTTTTTGTAAGAGAGTTGGTGGTGCAATTTATTGCACAATAACTCACTATTTAGATATTTTGTATCCTATTTTGTATATATATCCCCTCAAAGAACGTATTGAGAGTCGGTTGTAGTGAAACTCTTTCAGAAGAGCTGTATTTTATATCTGAGACATTTTGCTAATACAAATGGCTGGTGGAGTTCCTGGTTCCTATACTGTCTGAAGGTGAAAATGAATGACTGTGTCATGTTGCAGAATTCCTGTGTCATTTGCTGGAACAATAAGTTATTATGAACTGTGTTCTAGTCTTCCTGTGTATGCAATAATTTATATATGTTCATGATCATAGTAAATAGAGAAAAAGAATAGCTTAGGATTTGTTTGAATACACCCTATGCTCAATCTCTATTTCTAAAATATGTTTTCTTCTGGATTAGCCATGGATATGAATTCTTAATTGCTCATGTCTAAACTAATTCTCTCACTGTGAATCTTGTTTAAGAATTATTAACTGCTCTTAAGCAATACTTTCATTTCTCCTCTTGTTAGCATAGTGGAAGATTCTCAATTGCCCTTCACTCACTAATTCCATAACTTCATTGCCTAACCTTAAAAAATTGTTCCAAAGATGCCTATCAGGCTTTGCAGCAATACTCTGTCTTCAGAAACATACTTCAGCAGCACACAGCCCTGAACTCCATTGCCCAATGGCCCAAACTGTTCTGTAATTTATACCTCAGCTTTGTTTGAATTCACCAGCCAACCAAATTCAAACAAAACCAGCACACCATAACTAGCCTAAAATCACCCACCAACAAAGCTAAATCATAAAGAGAGAGCCCTCTCTGGTTGCAGGTAGGCTAGGACCTGTAACTAAAAGATTGGTTAGTGGTTACCTCGGCCGTATTCCCTTTAGGAAGCAGGGAACAACCTGAGTGATAACAGGCTGGAAACCCATATATTCGTCTTGGGTACAACAATATAGGATATTTTGCAACTATAAACCATTTGCACTTCCAAGTAAGATCACTCTTTTATTTACAATATTTGGCTATTTGTTCTATGATTTTTCTATGCACCTTTTGAACAGAGAGAATATGACTTTAAAGAAGACATTATTATCACTTCTTTGGCTTCTATAACTAATTTTGCAATGTAAAAGTATGATTTGTGACTTTGATAACTGAAAATGTTGCAAATTGGCATAATGAATACAATGATGTAGCAGGAATTAGCCCTCCCTTTTATTGTTGAAAAGGCGCCCACAAAAAGTGCACCAAGGAAGTCTAAGAAAGTTGGGGTCAAGATATTTGAACTTTGCAACTATCTTGTGAGAGGAATTATTTTTGAACGGGGTAATACTTTAGACAACCTCTCCAATGTTATTGACAGTGCATGCATCTACATTCTATATAACAACATACCATACAATGTGCTCATTGCAGATTGTGGAAAAATGAATTTTCTCTTTCCTTAGGTATAGTGTGGTAGCATGTTATCATAGCACAAATATTTGTTGCTTCCTCTTACAACGATAGCAGATTGATGGTGATTTGGAGAAATTCATGTTTACTTTTGTGAAGTTTAGAATTTCTTGGTATGCTTCAAAAAATCTTGAGATGTTTCTATAACTAGTGCTATGCAGAAAAACAAGCTTTGGGTGAAGTGGACCAAGAGATACTAGACACACAAGTTAATATTGGTATGTGGGAAAATAGTCGACACATTGTTTTGAAGAGGAAGCAAGGATTTGACAGGTATTTTGAGGAATATGAATTTAAATTACCCGTTAATGTATCTTTCTCAAAGGAAATATTTGAAGAGGTTAAATATTATATTATGAAAGCAATAGCTAATAGGGAAGTGCAAACAAAAGAAAAGGAGTGAGTTGATGTTGTGGAAGATAAGGTATGTGTCTATGATTCCTTGAAGATTAACCATAATTCCCCTATGCATATGAATGAAGGATGCCTATATTCCCATGACTGAACTATTTGCTACATTTTTTCAATATCATCATTTGAGCAATATCTATCTATATGCTACATGTGTGTGTGTGTGTGTGTGTGTGTATTATATGATGTCTGTATATCCTTATGTTTTATGTTTGTAATATTTCTATACAAAGATGATGTGATATCCCCAAGCTTGATAAATTATGTAATTCATTAGGCATATGTGTGTGTTTATTTTTAAGGTTTAAATCTGAAGGAAAATTGAAGAATTCAACTAATAAGTAATTTATTACTAATAATAACTAATTATAAATATGTAATTATGATGTTTTATTTCTGTAAATAAATAAATCGAGAAAAAATAGTTTTAGAGTACATGTGGCTAAAAGAAATGAGGTCGCAAAATTATTGTTGAATAATTATTACCCATCAATAAGTCCTAGGCATCTTATCTCGATGATTAGATTTATTGTGAAATTTTGAAATTGGCCAATTAATTGTTTCCCTAAAAGGCAGGAGACAGTCTTTTGGAGTAGGAAACATAAGCTCATTAATGAGCTAGCAACTACCTGCCACATGTTGGTGAGGTGGAGGTAGTTACTAACCACCAAGAGAGTGGAAGATGGGTAATGAATAAAAATCTTTGGTCTATGTGCTTTTATCTCATTCTGAGAAGAGACTGAAGAGAGTCAAGGAAAGAAGAAAATCATAGATTTGCAGACTTGTTATGCTTGGGGGACACTGGCTATAATACAGTATCATGGTTGGGAGGAGCCAAGTACTCAATTAATAATTTTCCCAGTCTACTAATTTTCAAGTCGGTTTTCTTACATGTTGTGTTTTTACTTCAAAAAAATAGTTATTTTTTCATTAGCAAGCTCTGTGTAGAGAAAGAGAAATGAAAATAGATGATTTTCATTTAAAAATTATATTCTGAATAAGAAAAATAAGGTTGTTATGTCTTTATTTATAGATTTATGCATAATGAAAAGAAACGAATTGGATGTGCTTAATTACATAATTCTAAACAATGAAAAAGGGAAAGAGAATTAGTTATGTTTTTATTTGAAAATTTTCAACCATGAGAAGAAAAAAAATATTTGTTATAAATCATTAATGTTATATAGTGAAGAATAGAAATAATGGAGGTTTTATTAGCCCAGATGGTTAGCTCAATTGGTCGAGTACACATCGCATAAGCACTTCATTATGAGAGGTCACTGGTTCAATTCTCCTCGACACCCTCGGGGTTAGGCTCTGAAATGAGTTGGCGGGACTGATCCCTTCAGGTTGATCTACCCGGGACCGTTGTCATGGACGTAGCGGTCACCGATCTCCGAAGTCCATAAACCACATCGACAAAAAGAAAGAAAGCAAGTTTTTTGTCATATTTAATAATAGGAAAGTGCAAGGAGTAAATATGTTGTGTGGTAGCAATAGTAGTTGTAGGTATACGAGAAAGAAAAATAAACATAGAATGATTGTTTATACACACACACACACACACACAAACAAAACTCATGTGTTTATTCGCATTAGACATAAAATGCATATAAACAGAAAAATAAACATGCATTCACTGTATAGTGGAAAGGTTACCTATTACATGAAAACGCATGATTAGAATATATTTATAGAAATACCCTTAAAAAATTAGAGAGAAAATTATAATGGAGGTACGATAACTACATTTACCTTTAATGATATATGGACCAGTAAATAGTTACATTGCAGTGCACAAATAACAAATCAGTAAATTAATACTGGCGTTGGAAAATAAGTTATTGTTTAATAGAAGAGAAAATAAATATGTAAAATCTAGTATGAAATTTTAACTGGAAATGATGGATACATGATGGGGTTTAAAGGCCTTCAAACATACAAAGAAAAACGACAGAAGGCATAGGCAAGAAAAAGAGTAGGAACTCGATACAGTTTCACAGGTAAAACAATTAATAACCCAAAAATAAAACAACGGGATATAAAAGTAAAATAAGAGTATTTCCATATTCCAAATACTAGCAAAGCTTACAATATAGATATTTTATTATAAAGCCATATGAGAACAAAAGAGCCGAAATTCACATCACGAAACATATATATAAAAACCTAAGGAAGCTGGAAACCATCTGAGATATATCTCAATGCGAAGCTCGATAACTTAGTTATTAAAATTAAGTAGGGCTTAATAACAAAGTATAATTTCAGAGGAAAAATTTGTACATTAACATAATAGAAATTATGTTCTCTAGCTCAAATTCAAAATTCACAGGAAACATTTAATAAATGACTTAACAAGACAAATTGAATATATGATTATATTCAACGAAATAAATCAAAGATATAGTCATACACAAAAATTCTAAATAATCAGTTTCATTGGATGAGCCATTATCTCTAGAGGCTTAACAACAGGAAAGGTATAAAAGTTAAAAGCCGAACAAAAATAAAATCTGAGTAAACTCAAGAAATAAATTAATAAAATAACCCTTGAACACGACAAGAAGTTTAACATTAGGAAACTACTTAAAATAAATTTTTGAAGCAAGAGCATTTACCAAAGAATTAAGAGTCAGAGGAAATAAAATTTACCAGAAAATTTCCAAGCGACTAGGTGTAGTATACCACGGTAATGAAGAAGTCGAAATAATCATGAACATTCATGAAAATATTATGAACCGACACGTAGACGCATGAAAATTCTAAAGAAATATATAAGTAATGTGTCTATGAATAATGTTGAACAACGTCTAAACATTCAAATGTCATATCACACTGCTAACAAGAAAACATAATAATGAGCCTTATAAAAAAAAAAGTGCTTTGCACGAATTAATGTAAGGTTTGTATGTATATTTATTGTGTCAATACCATAAATCATATGAAGAGGATAAATGTTAGCCATGCTAGACCTTGTATAAACCCGATCGTGGAACATTTGTTGTATACTATAAAGTAAGGTTTTACTTAATGAAAAGGATTATTACATATATAATCATATGTATTGGATTGTGTAACAGTTATAAACTTATTATAGGTGTTCACCATTTCGGAAATAATAATGATGATAACAATTATGGCTATTTTTTTTTAAGACTGCTCCATAAGAAAGCTTCCGAAATAGAGGAGTGAGACATATGTTTGATACCATAGCATTCTTTTAGATCTCTTCAAAGAAGACGAGTCTTCTTGCAATCTAGAAAAGGGTGGAAGTTGCTTTCTTCATCAGACCAGTAGATGGGACAAACACCAGGACCCTGCCATGCGTGTTTCCTTAAATTTTCCCAAGAGAGATTTCTATTGTGGAAGGATAACCAGGAGAAAAAGATCATTTTTGAGGGGCATCCCGATTTCCAGAAGATGGTGGGGAATGAAGGCCTAAGGAGAGAAGGCTTAAGGCCGATCAGGTCTCTATAAACATCTTTTACCTGCACAGCAGACATAGCTTTCGAGCTTTTCCACATGAGACCATCATGATTCTCCGAGTGAAAGATTCCACAGTTTCTAAGGTGGATTCTGATTTGATCCCATTGAAAAGCAATGTCTGTCGGCATCCCCAGACTATCAGCTTCCTTCCAAAGAGGAATCGGACTCTGCCAACCTGCAATTAGACTATCCCAATAAAACAGACCTTTCATGTCGAGAAAATTTAGTAATGAATCCTGAATCTCAATCGCCTCAGCACAACTCATAAAATGGTCTTTCCCAATGAGAATATTTTTACCTGATTGGAAGTGCCAAGATAAGTTTCCGAGGAAAAAATTACCAATCCTTCGGAGGCTTAACCAAACAGGTGACCCCTTAGAAGAGCCTAACCTTTTTCCTGAGCCAAAATGCCAAATCCTTCCTTCTTAAATATTTATTCCGAACTATATTTCTCCATGGACCATTTTCAAAGATGCCTCTCCACAGAGTTTTACAAAGCAAGGCCCTTCCGAAGGATTTCAAGTCTAAAAGCCCCCATCCGCCACAGCTCTTTGGCATGGAAATATTGGATAAAGTTGAGAGATGAAATTTATTTTTACCCGCTTGCCCTCCCCATATGAAATTTGTCGTAAGCTTGTTCATTGCCATAATTATGCTTGCTGGGAGGAAAAATAGATGGGCCCAATATACTACCATCTGATTTAAAACCGATTGAGCAAGGATCACTCTTCCTGCAAGTGAGAGGCACCTGTATTACCAGGCGGAAATCTTCTTGTAATACCTATCTAATATCTACACCCAATCTGCCTTTTTATAACCAGAGGCTTTTAACTGAAAGCCCAAATATTTTAATCCGAGACTGATAGATTGAGCTTTTATTCCAAACAGAGCCGATAACCATTCAACCTCATCCTGGCACGAATCATTATGGAAAAAGACAGACTTTTCATAATTTATTTGAAGACTTGTTGCCCTTAAAAAAAAAATTAAAATCTCATAGTAACACAACCATGTAAGTCTGCATAGCATTCCGAACAATATAATGTCATCAACAAAAAGATTATGGGAAATCGAAATGCTCCTGCATATTTTAAGCGGATAACATCTGAATTCCTCTACGGCCTTATTGATATGAAGGCTGAGAGTATTCATCGCCAGAATGAATAAAATCGGGGATAAGGAACATCCTTGCCGGAGACCTCTGGATGCAGAGAAAAAGGAGATGGAATCCCATTTATGATCACCGAAAAATTCACCATCTCAACACATGCCATTATCCAGTTTGTCATACCAGCTCTTAAGCCAATCTTTGCCAGTAAACACCTTAGATATCCCCAATCGAGGCAGTCGTATGCCTTTTGGAGGTCAATCTTAAGAATGACTGCATCTCTTTTTTTTGCCTGAATAGCAAATAAACCTTCCTGTGTACTTGCCACCGCATCCTATATGTTCCTTCCTTTTAGAAAAGCGTGCTGCTCTGCTGTTAAGTGTTTGGATAATGTTCCTTTTATTCTCTCTGCAATTACTTTTGCAGTAATTTTGTAAGAAATATTACACAGGGAGATCGGCCAGAAGTGGCGTAATAATGTTATTTTCAATAGCAAGGCTTCCCCTTTTCTGGAAATCATCTCCATTATTACTTCCATCTATGAGTCGATTCCGCAGTGCCTTCCCAAGCGGCCGAAACAGAATGGTAATGAGGTCCCACAGGAATTGTCTCCTATGCCAAAGGCTTTTTTTGACGGGGCTAAATAGGGAGGTCAATGTGGCTGTGGAGTCATCATCTCGGTAAACGAAAATTGTCATTTTCTCATTTACTGGAACGGGGGGAGAGGATCCAGCAGCAAGGAGGAAGCGATGGCCCTTGCTGGCCTTCTTCACTTCTGCCTCTTTCTCAATATCCAGGATGTATCCATTTTTGGCGACTCAAAGGTCATAGTGGATGGTGTTCTTGGTAAGAATATCATTATGAAGCCGCAGCTCATTGGATGGATTGATAGGATCAAATATTTATGGAACAGGTCCAAGGGAGCTTCCATTCATCACATCAAAAGGGACCTTAATCAGCAGGCAGATGATTTATCAAAAAGGGGTCTTCAGGCGGTTCCAGGCTTATGGTTTGGCATGAATTGTTGATGCTTTTCAATTAGGCTGGGACGTATTTTTGTGTCGAGTTCTCCATTCCTTTGCATATTTTCTTCTATATGAGAAACAGTTGTATTGGTACATAATGCTATGTTTATATTTCTGATATAAATACAATCATGCTTTTTCGATCTGAAAAAAAAAAAAAAATTAAAAAAAAAAAAAAAAAAAATAAAAAAATAAAAAAATAAATAAATAAATAAATAATAAATAATAAATAAATAATAATATAATAATAATAATAATTAATATATATATATATATATATATATATATATATATATATTATATAATCAAAATTATGGCTAAGTGACATACAAAAGAGCACATATGAAGTGTGCCACTAGCGTAAACATTCCAAAGATATAAAACAAGCCAAAATTAAGCATAAGCTTAAACTAATATAGGTGAGAGATAAATAGTGAGGGCCATAGGGTGATATTGGTTCAAAATCGTTGTAAGTGACATTTTATTGAGAACGAGACAAATAAGGAAGAACTATATTCTTTGAATATAATAAGGAAGAACGAATTTAAACTTATAATAACATGTCTTGACATTGATGTAAATGTACTGCAACTTAGATGTGTGCATATACATCACGGGGGTTTCATTGGGGGAGCTAAACCATACCATATGGGTTCATACCGCGGGATATATATTGAGGAAAAAATGACATAATATATTGGTGGATATATATGGGATAAATATTTTATATTGGCAAGTATAAAAAATGGAGCTCAAATTTAATGAAAAAATATAAAGGGGTAAAAAAAATATTAATGAAAAATGGATACCTATAATATCTAGTGAAGGGAGCAGTTTTTTTAAATCGGGAAGGTGTATTGGGTTCATATTGGTAGGGAGTTAAATAATGTGGTTTTTAAAGGTATTTTCCAATATGTAGTCGAATTGTGGGTATTGTTTAGTATGTCATGAATGCAGGTGATATATCAACAGGTTCATTGAGTGAAGCCCTGTGATATATAATATATATATATATATATATAATAATAGATAGAGAGAGAGAGAGAGAGAGAGAGAGAGAGAGAGGTATATTACAAGTGGTATTAGAGTTGTAGGTTACAGCATTGGACCTCTTATGGGTCCTGAACTAAAACAAGTTATTTATGTCATGATCATTTTTTTCAAAGGATTGCTAGAAATATTTAAAGTATGGCTGAAAATTTTAATGGACATATTTTCATATGATCACATACAAGTGGTGAAGAACCTGATAATGAATTAGGAATGATGGGTGGAGGAACCAGTAATGCAAAAAATCAAGAATTTGAGTTACTGCAAGTAGTACATAGCTTGAAGGCATACTTAGAAGACATAAAGGAAAATCAAGAAAGATTTTCCAAAGCTAAAGAAGAACAAGAGGAAATTAATGGTTATTTGTTGAGGAAATCATAAGGATACAAACTTAATAAGAAAACAACATAAACTCATAAAAATGGAGTTAAGAGTGAAACAATGGACACAACATATTCTATAACATATAATGGAAGTGAATCTCATGAATTTGATAAGGAAGAGGAACAGAAATCTGAAAGCAGTACTTCCACATCTAGGGAAAAGAGGACAACGTCTCAGCTGCAAGGAGAATTTAAGAATATCAGGCCTCCTAATTTTGATGATGAATCTGAAGAAGGAGTAGACGCATGGCTTCTTAATATGTCCAAGTACTTTGAGGTATATAATTACCCAAGTAATTTGAAAGCAAGATTGACAACTTATCAGTTGAATGGTAAGGTAGTTTTATGATGGGAGGTGAATAAAGGTGTTAAGGGGATTATAAGTAAAAATATAACTTTGAAACTCTTTAGAAAATAATTCAAAAAGAAATATCTAACTAAAAGGTATTTCGATGAAAAATCTAGGGAGTTTCATGAGTTGAGATAGGGGTAGTCTACCATAGATGAGTTTGTTAACAAATTTATGAGTTTACTAAGGTATGTGCCCCACTTAAAAGAAGAAAAGGCTAAAATACAAAGATTTCAATTGTTTACCTTTCTCATATAGAGACAGAATTGAGTTTGATAATCCAAAAATCATGGATGAAACTATAAGAAATGAATAATCATGTTTTGCTCAAAATTAGAAGAAAGGTGATAACTCTAAAGGTTGGATGGTTAAAAAGCACGAAAAATTCAGCATCAAGAAAAAGGGGTTGAAGAAACCAATTCTTCCAAAAATTCCAAGATTAATTGAGCAAAATATAATAGAAGTGTGAACCAGCCAAGGAAATTTGGACAAGGAACTGGAGCAGGGAATACGAATTTTGCAAATGTAACTAGACCATCAATTAAGTGTTGGGGTTGCAGTGAAAACCACTTGTGGAGAGATTGTCCATAAAATCTAGCAAATAAAAGGGGGATAGTGAATACTTTGCAATAAGCTTTAATGTTAATTATATTGCCTACAACATTCCAAGGATTAGTGCAGCATTAGATGAAAGATAGGAAGACCACTAGGCAACAATGGTGGAAGTCCAAGGTACAATTTCTAAGCAAAAAAATTCAGTATTAATTACCCCTGCCACAATTGTAAAGTGTGAACTTAGGAAGGAAAAAAAAACAAACCTTGGTTAGTATAGTTAGCCACAAGGACAAAATGAAAAGTAATTGAAATCAATAAAAATTGTTTATTGAATTTGAAAGGAATGAACACTCAATTGAACCTAAATTTTCTACCTCTGGGGTCATATGATGTATTAATTGCGGTGGAATGGTTAGAGTCTCATAAAGTGATTCTTAATTGCTTAGAGAAATATTTCACCTATATTAATGATGATGGAAAAACTTGCATAGTTAAAGGGGTGCCTAGAGTTGTTTTAGTAAGGCAGATTTCTACTCTTCAACTAAATAAATGTGCTTGCAAACGTTGTTAAATTTTTGTTGTCTAGATTGAAGAATTAGCTGAAAACAAACAAAAAACATCTTTAGAAGACTATCATATCTTACAGCAATTCAAATATGTCTTTCCCGAAGAAATACCAAGGTTGTCTCCTAGGAGAGATATATATTTTACAATTGATCTCATTCTAGGAGTTGTTTCGATATCGAAATCTCCCTATGGGATGAGTATTCCTGAGTTAATGGAATTGAAGATTCAATTACAGGAGTTGTTGGATAAAAAGTACATAAGGTCTAGTGTGTCTCCTTGGGGTGCCCCAATTTTTTTTGTCAAAAAAAAGATGGGACAATGAGACTTTGCATTGATTATAGGCAGCTGAATTAAATGACAATTAAAACAAATATCCCATGTCCTAGATTGATTATTTGTTTGATCAAGTTCAAGGAGCATAAATCTTCTCAAAATTTGATCTAAGGGCGAGATATCATCAAATAAAGATCAAGGATGAAGATATACATAACACAACATTTAGAACAAGATATGGACACTATTAATTTATAGTGTTTCCATTTGGACTCACTAATGCACCCGCAACTTTCATGTGCTTGATGAATAGTGTGTTAAGTCCTTTCCTTGACAAATTTTGCATGGTATTTATAGATGGTATTCTAGTTTACTCTAAGAAAAAGGAAGAACATGATCATCACTTGCAAATTGTTCTTCAAACACTTAGATAAAATGAGATGTATGCTAAGTTTAGCAAGTGCTCATTCTATCAAGAACAAATTCAGTATTTGGGGCATGTAGTGCCAAAAGAAGGGATTGATGTTGATCCAGAAAAGATTAAAGTCATTAATGAATGGCCAGTGCCTAAAGATGTAACTGATGTTAGGTCATTTATAGGGATTACAGGTTGCTATAAAATATTTATATAGGGCTTTTCTAAACTAGCTCATCATATTACTTCTTTGCAAAAGAAAGAGACAAAATTTGAATGGATCAAAAGTGTCAAATAGTTTTGAACATATGTAGCAGATTTTAACTACTACCCCCATCCTTAAATTAGTTGATCCCAATAAAGAGTTTATTGTGTGCACATATGCATGTAAAGAAGGCTTGGGAGGTATTTTGATGCAAGATGGTCATGTAATCAGTTATGAGTCCAAAAAGCTCAAGGATCATGAAAAGAATTATGCTATGCATGATTTAGAATTGGTAGCCATAATACATGCTTTAAAAATGTGTAGGGATTACATGATTAGGAGAAAGTTTCACCTAAGAATAGGCAATGTTAGCCTTGAATACATTTTTGATTAGCCTAATCTAAACGCTAAACAAGCTAGATGGTTAGGATTTTTTAGTGAGTATAATTTTGAAATTGTACATATTAAAGGAAAGGAAAATAAAATTGTTGATACCTTAAGCAAAAAATTACATCAAATATGCACTTTCGACAACAAATAGGCAAACATATTTGACTAAAATGATAAAAACAACAATAAAACTTGATGAAGAATAGTTATAGATCAAAAGGAAGTTGCAGGAAACTGAAAGAGTAGGTGAAAATGAGAATGATTTTTCATTAAATAATGCAGATCTATTGTTGTTTAAAGTCATAATTTACTTGTCAGATGACCCAAATCTAAAATTTTTTGTGTTACATGAATTACATAAGAGTCCCATAGCTAGTTACCCCGGGTATCAAAGGTTGATAATTGTGTTAATAAAAGACTATTATTGGCCAAATATGAAGTCTGAAACAACAAAATATATAGCTACACATTTGGAATTACAACAAGTAAAGGCTTCTGATCAGTATCCGGTAGGTTTACTACAACCTTTACCAATTCCAGAATGGAAATGGGAAACCATATCCATGGATTTCATTACTGGATTACCAAGAAAAAGAAAACAACATGATTCAATAATGGTAGTAGTGGATAAACTTAGTAAATTTGCACACTTTATCCCTCTTAAGTCCACTTTTAAAGCTACCAACATAGCAAAAAAAAATTGAGGGAAATATTTAGGCTTCATAGTATGCCCAAAATAATAATTTCATATTGTGATGCCAAATTTACTTCAAAGTTTTGGAAGGGACTCTTTGAAGGGATTAGAACAATGTTGGATTTTAGTACATCTTATCACCCCCAAACTAATGGGGAAAATAAAAGAACTAACTAAATATTAGAGAACACATTGAGAATGTGTGTCATGGACAAACCAACCAAGTGGGAAGATTACCTTCACCTAGTTGAATTTACTTATAACAATGGTTACCAAACTTCTTTAAATATGAGTCCCTTTGAGGTACTATATGGTAGAATATGAAAATTACCATTGATTGGGATCATCCTTAATATTGGTTAGTGGTCAGGCCAGATATATTAAAGGAGATGAAAGAAATGGTTAAACAGGTCAAACAAAATTTGAAAACGGCACAAGATCGCCAAAAGAGAGACGCGGATTTGAAGAGACTACCAAAATAATTCAAAGTGGGAGATCATGTGTATTTGAAAGTGAAACCCAAGAAAATCACACTTAGACTTGGCAGTTGTACTAATTTATCACCTAGATATTGTGGACTTTTTGAAGTCTTAGCCACAATTGGACTTGTTGCATATCAACTTGCCCTTCAACCAAACATAAAAGTTCAAAATGTTTTTCATGTGTTTTTATTAAAGAAGTATGTGCATGATCCATCTCATATCATTGATTGGAATGTTGTACAAGTGGAACTAGAAGGATAGTTCCTAGTAGAACCACTACGTATTCTAGACCGGAGGGTAGACATGCTCCGAAATAGAGACATAATGTAGCTGAAAATTTAATGGAAACATTTCAACACGGAAGAGACAACATGGGAGTTAGAAGATTCTTCCAAAGAAACATATTCTTCTTTGTTTTGATAAACTGGAATGTATTCCAGAAAGACATTGATCAAACACAGGGACAGTGTCAAATTCACGTGGGGGAGGAAGTGATATCCCTTGCCTTGATAAACTATGTAATCAATTGTGCACATGTGTGTGTTTATTTTTAATATTTAAATTTAAGGACAGATGAAGGATTCAATTATCAGTAATTTATTACTGATAATAACTAATTATAAATATGTTATCATGATGCTTTCTTTCTATAAATAAAGAAATCTGGAAAAAATAGTTTTTAAGTACATGTGGCTAAAAGAGATGAGGATACAAAATTATTGTTAAATAATTACTACCCATCAATAAGTCCTAGGCATCTAATATGGATGATTAGATTTTATTGTTAAATTATGAAATTGGTCGACTAATTATTTCCCTAAAAGGAGGGAGGTTGTCTTTTGGAGTGGGAAACATATGCTCATTAATGACCTAGAAACTACCTGCCACCTATTGTTGAGGTGGATGTAGTTACTAACCACCAAAAGAGTGGAAGATGGGTAATGAATAAAAATCTAGTGTCTACTTGTTTTTGTCTCATTCTGAGAAGAGACTAAAGAGAGGCAAGGAAATAAGACAAATAGAGATTTGTAGGCCTCTTATGCTTGGGGGAATACTTGCTAGAATGCAGTATCATGGTTGGGAGGAGCCAAGTACTCAATTATTAATTTTCTCAGTCTACTGATTTTAAAGTCGGTTTTCTTACCTAATGTTTTTTTACTTAAAAAAAAATAGTTATGTTTTTCATTAGCAAGCTCTGTGTAGAAAAAGAGAAAAGAAAACAGTTGAATTTACATTTTAAAACTTTGTTCTAAATATGAAAAATAAGGTTGCCATGTCTTTATTTATATATTTATGCATAATGAAAACAAAGGAAATGGATATGTTTCATTACATAATTCGAAACAGTGAAAAGGGGAAGAGAATTAGTTATGTTTTTATTTGAAAATTTTGAACCATGAGAAGAAAAGAAAATATTTGTTAATGTTATATATGAAGAATATAAAGAATTGAGGTTTTATGTTATATTTAATAACACAAAAGTGCAATGAGTAAATTTGTTGTGTGGCAATAATAGTAGTTACAGGTAATACGAGAAAGAAAAATAAAAATGATGTTACACACACACTTAAACTTATGAGAAGTCTCAAGTTTGAACACACACACACGCACAAAACTCCTGTGTTTATTTACATTAGAGTTAACATTCGTATAAATAGAAAAATAAGCATGTATTCACTATATAACAGCAAGGAAATATATATATATATTTTACATATAGAAAGGGCTTTATTGTGTATATATGGAAAACTATTACTTTTCTTTTGAACACAAAGATATAGAATTAAACAAATATACAAATTTTAGTTATGATAAGAACATATGAGATTATTCATGAAGTATATACATATATGAATACATAATAATGAACAAAAGAAGGCGGATTTCATACATATAAATACGTACATAATATTACAAGAGGAAACTACTAAATAGTAGTAAAGGTTGAAACTTTGACCTCATAAAAAATTATATTTATAAGTTAAAATAAATACAATTGTACACAAAATGGTCCCATCACTGTGTCTATACTTATAATTTACAAAACAAGTTTATAACCATAAGTAGAAACTTCCTAATTCGGAAGAAAAGCTTAAACCATAAAGAAAGAACTCATATGTAAATTATGCAACCATACCAGGTGGAACGAGAGGCCAAGGGGAGTGGAAACTTCGACCTAGTAGAGAACACAACTGAGTAGTTAATGAGTTGTACAAGTGAATCTAAACTGGAAATATCAAAGGAAAAAGGAACATAGCCTTGAGAGCATTGAAAGGGTTACATGATACATAAAAAGGCGTGGTTAGAATATATTTATAGAAATACTCTTCAAAAATTAGAGATAAAATTACAATGGAGGGATGATAACTACATTTACCTTTAATGATATATGGACCAATAAATATTTCTATTGCACTACAAAGAGAACAAATCAGCAAATTAATACCAAAGCCGGAAAAACTGAGCTATAATTTAGTAGAAAAGTTAATAAATATGTAAAATCTAGTATGAATAGTTAACTGGAAATGATGGATACACGATGGGTTTTAAAGGCCTTCAAACATACAGAGAAAAACTACAAAAGGCAGAGGCATGATAAAGAGTATAAACTCGATATATTTTCTCAGGTAAAACAATTAATAACCCAAAAAAAGAAAACAATTAGATATAAAACAAGTAAGATTAAGCACAAGTTTGAACTTATATAGGTGACCGATAAATAGTAAGGACCATAGGGTGATATTGGTTCAAAATCATTGTAACATTTTATTAAGAATATAAAACAAATAATGAAGAACTATATTATTTGAATATACTATTCAAACCAACGAGTTTAAACTTATAGCATGTCTTGACACTAATGTGAATGTATTGCAATTTCGGTGTGTCTATATGTATGTATGAATGAATGACTTGTGCTCTGGTGAGTGGACCATCTATTGTGTTCTCGAAATTGAAACCCTATAATTTATATTACTAGTATGTAAATGTTATGTATTTCATATAAATTGATTGTTGGATATAAAATATCTATATTCACATATTTTCAGCCTATGATCTGTATATATAATGGTATGGGGATTTAGTAATTCGATGTTGCTTATGTTGCACTTATTATCAGCTTAGATATGTTGGTAGGAATTTGAATTATTTGTAATGTTTCCTATGTTGTGGTATCAACAAATTTGTGTAAAGTATCTATGTGGTCTTTCACTTTCAATGTTTGAAGCACAACTTCATCTCTTCATGTTTTACCCTTTGCTTTTCTTTTTTCCTTTCTGGGGTTAGACGAACCTTGTAATTTATATTTAAATATGTTATCTTGTTCATTCATTTCTTGCAAATATTATATGCTTATTTTGTTAAAAGCTTATATTCTTAGAAGTTATCACAATTAATGCTGCTCTAATATGTGTGACGTTTATGTATTACATCAATTTCAATGAACTTGCATTGATATAATGAATTTGGAGAACAAAGGTTTATCACCTAGTTAATTAACTAAGATCCTAAAAGAGCTTCTTTTAGTTTCAAGGTTGTGCTCCAAACCCATCTCCAAATTCTCTTCAACCATATAATGGGACTTTTTCCTGAGGTACGAAGATTATCTTTGAATGTGTAAATAGATTCAACATAGTGTAATGCAAAGGTGTTGTCTAATTAATTTACATTTTGGATTTTTTTAGAGATCTCACAAAACAATTTTTAGTTAGATCGTGATTTATTTGAATTTTTGAATGGATAAATGGATTCATTGCCCTAGAAAACCATTGGGACACTTGAATTATGCAAAGTTTACAACTTAAACTTGTGATTGCAACAAATTCCTCACAGGAAAATTTGATCAAAAAGTATACTAAAAAAAGCTCCAAAACATAACATATTTGGACTATGGCTCATAAAAATCTCTAGAATATTCAAATTGTAAACTCCACATCTTAAACTTATATTTGACATAATTTCCCACCAAACTTTTAACAAAATTATTAAAAAATGTAATCCAGAAAAACAAACATAAAACATTTAAACCGTACTATGTTTAAACAAAATAAATATAATAATTATGCCTATAGGCATTTCTCTGTGGGGTTGGGGTGGGAAGGCACTTCACCCCAACCAATCATAAAGCCTCATTTCCATATGCCTCCCTCGAATTAAAATTTGACTTGTGGAACAATTGAAACCTGACATGTGGCTAATCAATTCCAAATCTCACACGTTCTCCTCCTGATCTTTGTCCGCATCTCTATCCAAATATCGCACACATCTCATTCAATATTCAACTCATAGCTTGCATTGGTATGCCCAGGCAACCTCTTTCTGCATTGAATAGGCATGGACTTCATTCAATTTTTGTTGTGTTTGTTGCATTGGGTGGAGTTCCAACCACCAAAATATAATGAAGAGGGTTGGTTTTTTCACTAATGAAGAAGTTTACGAGAACATCAAAGTTGAAGGTCATGAACAGAGGTTGGCTTGTCACTTTCCTCTTTCAACTTCCCACTTTTTCCTTTGCAAGATTCTTGTTTCATTGATTTACATACATGTCAATCGGTCGTTTCCTTGGTTTCATTGCTTGATTTTGGGTAATTTTGAAGTGATTTTTATTTGCTTAGCACACCCATTTATACTTAGAATTATTTTTAGTATTGAATACATGCATTTAATGAGGATGAAAATGAATAATTTACTTATTAGAAGATTGAATCTAAAGAAATTTGTTGAAGAGAGCAGTTTATTTACTTAATCTAATCAGGGATTTTCTAAAGGTGGGAAGTCATAGTCATAGTCATTATCATAATAGGTGGAGAACTCTGGAGACTTCAGGCATTTTTAGAGTAGAGGAAAACCAAATGGTGCACAAAGAGGGATTGGCTTCTTTCCCCTACTAATTACATGGTGGATCTTGGTTCACTTCTTTGCCTTATGAAAATATTGTGAAAAGCTTGTGACAACATATTCTAGACTGACAAGTCTTCTATTTCTTTTTAGATTATGACACCCAAGCCTCTTTCTAATATCCACATGAATATTCCAATATTGAGAAAGTTCGATGCAATATTGAGTGTGAGAATGTAACTATTTTGTTCATTATTGCTTCATTTGTCTCATAGTCATGACACTTCTCTTTTTGTAAGCTTATTTTTAATAACTTTTTACTGTTTCTGATGTTTGATACTTGAAGGAGGCTCTGGATAGCATTGGCTACATAGAATTTTCGTATGTTGAAGGAGCTAAAACCATAATAGATTACATTGTTCATAGGAGCAATGTGCTAGGGAAGAAATCGTTGTTGCCAATTCCAAGTGTACCTAAGAATGTCCTTTCGGATCAAACAAGCAAAAAGTTGCTTTTCGAGAGAGATTGTATAACTCGGATCTTTAAACTTTCAAAATCCTAAGTGAGCACATTCTTTCTAAAATCAAATTTCCTAATGTGTACTAGGAAATTCTTCCTAAGGTAAATCATCATTGTTGTAGAAGAGTTTTGTAAACAACAAAACTACATTTTGATTCACAATGATTGCAAATAACATTTTCAAAAAAAAAAATCTATATTTTTTAGTTGTTAAAGCTCAAATGTCAAATATAGTTGCATGCTTCCAAATATTGATATACATATGGCTTATGAATATTAATATAGGTATGGTTTCTACTATTATTTCCAAATTCTAAATTTGTTAATTTTCATTTGCACAATATTTACGTGTATTTTGTTGTGAATATTATGTTTCTATCAAGAAGGAACACCACACACAACCAAAATATTGCAATTTTTTTCATTATATTGAAGTACACAAATATATGTATAAAGAATTGCTTATTATATCTCAATAATTATTGTAGACAACATAAATGACACAAGGAGTTATGTCACAAAATTGTTTCTTCAAACTAAGAGTACAAAATAGAATAGTGGGGACCATGATACTTGGAGATCGATTTGATAAAGTGCTTCATTTCTTACTTGTTAAATATGATGAACCATTTGTGGATTTCAAAAGAGCCATCTCAACCAATATTTCAATCCTTTTGCAAAGGATTATTGTATATAAATGGCATATTAATCCAACAACCTTTTCACAAATATGCGAATGTAAGCTTTCTTAAAAGACACACTCGACTCAGTTGTCCCAATCACAAAGTTTTTCCCAAGTACTTTCACAACATTCATTGATACAACAATCATATCTATAATCCATTTTTTTCTCATCTTCACGATAACTTATTGACAAAAGTTGTTTCTCCCAAGTTCCAGTGATATCTTTAGTTGATAAATACCTCATAATTTTTATGTTCATAATTTATTTCATGCCATTTAAAAAATAAAAATAAAAAATAAAAACCCAAAAAAATGAACTTCTCTCCTATAAATTGGTACCTGCAAAGATTGTCATTGTTCTAGGACATTTATGTTAATGTAACTTTCTTTCCTTCTGCTACATTCTTTATATGATATATAGAAAGTCAAATTTTGATTGTATTTCATTGTCCACATATTTAACTTTTATTCCCCTCTACATTCCCACTCGATAATATTGCTACTTTACTTATCTTTTTTTATTAACAAAAACATTCCATTCAGGTGTTAAGTTGAATAGTTCGACGAATGATTGAGATGCATGAGTGTAATGCGCCTGCTATGGGTGTAGTGCTCAACACTGCGCATGGTGGTGAAGAGAGAAACGAATCCTCCATTTCTTTCATAGAATGATAAACCAGCTATAACACATATACCACATATAGATCTCCAAACACATCTACCACATATAGATCTTCAAACACATCTGGCCAAGTGATAATTATCCGGCATACAATAGAAATTTCTCCCAATTCTTCCAAAATATACAATATATGGACTTCAGAAAAAGCACCCAACAACAAGAATAACAAAATTTATGAAAACCTCAATAATATTATCAATGCAACAATGAATCCTCAACAGTTCACCAGTGAGTCACATGAATTGTAATGGCAATTTGGAACTCTGATCTCATATCAACCGATTCGTTCACCCATCTCACATAATCTGAATGTAAAGCCAGATAAGGTTAATGAATTCTGAAAAAGTTTGCAACATTCATTTATACTTATGAAAATTTCAGTCAGTTATATTGCTGTAATTGCTTCCATGTCATTGATATCTCATAAATAGTTGTGTTACTCACAACTTTAAACTTACAAAAAAAACCAAAAAAAAAACTCAACAAGAAGGAATTACCCAATCAATATGGTTTATTCCCTTCTTCTACATGCTTTACTACCCATCATAGAGGTTCATTCCCTTTTTATCCCAGCTTTTCTAAACATTATAGAGATCCGCACCCTTTATCTACAACCGGAATTTTCTTGTAAAGTGTCACACAGGGCCTCTCATTAAGAACACAACGCTGCCACGGATGTAAATTCAGTTGTTCAAACAACAACAGCTACTTTTCCAGTGACAGATTCAACTTATCCAACAAGTATACTTATCAGTAGGTTAGTCGAGGATTAGCAGTTCCAAAATGGCACCTTAATCTAGCCTGCACTGCCACTCTTCCTCGTTTAGCACCATTCACAACTTGAATTTCAGTGACTCGGAATTTCAGTGACTCAGAGATGTCAACAATAATAATATAAATGGGATTTCGTAATCAATAAATGGCTGAGGACTTATGCCTCTCTAGAAAGTCAAAAACTAATATAGGCAATACCAACTATGGTAATGTTATTTCATGCTTCTTAACTCCAATTATGGTAATGTTCTTTCATGCTTCTTAACTATTACAATGACTCCCACTACTACAAATCTTGAATAGCCAATAGAGGGTACAGATGTGATTACAAATATTCAGTGTTTAAATTTCTATATGAGCCCAACCTCTTAGTGCACTACCACCGTAGCAATAGTTCCAACCACAACCCATAGTGGCACCCTTTGACACCTCTTTGTACAATAGCAAGAAGCATCGTATCCTAGAGAAACCAAACTTCGGCTCATTTAGGGGATAATTTTTATAGAAGAGAAGCGCAGATATGCATGGGCAAATCAGCATAACTAGCTGAATATGAAAATATGAGATTCAAGTAGCAAATGGTCCCCCATACAAAAATTAAAGAAGAAGATAACATAAAAGTTTACCAAGGTTATCTAAGTGAATATATTCAAAAGTTGTTGCAAAAGATGAGATGTTCCCATTAAGCATCATGCCTACCAAAAAGCAAAATGAGCAGAATCACTAGGAATAAAACTCTTGCTTTGCACAAGAAGACATTATCAATTCTTGTTATTGTTTTCAGTACATGCAAAACCCCATTATATCAAGGACCTCACAACATTCCTCCCTTTGATCATGGGGTCACTTTTAGCAATGCACATCTCCCTCCCCCACATAGCAACAAAAAAACAAGGCATAGGGGTGATGCCAGGCGTCTCCGTCCCCCACAGAGCCAAACTATGTTGTGTGGGGGAGGGTGATGCCCAACATCGCCCCTTTTCCCATGGGGCTGGTTAGGCAACCAGCCACACAGTCTGTGGCACATAGCACACACAACAAATGATTTTTTTTTCATTTTCTTCATTTTACTTTTTGTTTTTTTTAATTAAATAAGTCAAATTATATATATATATTTGTCTGATCTATGCATGACCAAATTTGCTTATAGGGATACAGCGTAGAAAGAAACTCCTCAATCATCATCACCGTGAGGTTGCGGGGGGTTTCCGTAGGATCTAATATATCCAAGGGACCAGGTTTGGTCAAGGGACAAACCAATGGATTTACTTCATTCAAAGACACCTTCAAAGGAAAGTTTGTTGCTTCAAGAAAACGTGAACAAACTCTCAATATTCTTGGACCCTATATTATGGAGAAAATGAATCAAATCCCGACAATTACAATAGATCTAGCAAAGATAAATAATAATCGTACAACCTATCAATCGCAGGCAATCATTTGCAAATTCAATGGTTTCTAGCCAAAACTTGTGGATCTTTTTCAGTGGATCTTTACAACTTGGACAATAAACTGTGAGATTCACTTATGTTCCAAGGGCTTTTTCATAGTAAAATTTGAATCATTAGAGATGAGAGATTACGTTTTACTAGAGGGTCCATGGTTATGGGGAAATGTAAAATTTTTATTGTTGGCATTATGACACGTGTTGCCCTTGATGGAAACCTACTTAATAAATATGTCAACATGATGGTAGCATGATGAGTATTCAGGTCGGTAGTTGTCCTTGATGGCAACCTACTTAATAAAAATGTCAACATGATGGTAGCAGGATGAGTATTCAGGTCAATGCATATTGAATATTAGTTCTGAGACAGAGGAATGATAAAGATAAAGTTTGAAGTATACACGAGTTCTATGAAGAAAAGTCGCATACATACGTGAGTTTGGTGAAGAAAAATTGCATACAATTTCCGCACCATGGTATTCTAAATACCGGTGGTCTTTAACATAGTATTGGCCCATAGTAATGAGCGCGACAACGAAGATTTGATCCCGTCAAATAATAACATCGGCATAACTACGGAATTGACCTAGGGTATTGGCTAAGGCCTAAGCTATATAAGGAGATGGATATCAAAGTGTTAGATGTGCAAGATATGGGTTATCGATGAATTGTTTGATCTGAAATAAGTGTGCACCTGGGAGAGTGATGATGGATCAGGTCTTATAGATCTGAAATGACTACACATTGAATAATCTGCTTATGGGTTGATAGATCTGTGACGACGATGTTATGATGTGTTTCTTTTACAATGTATTCCGAGATTTGGGTTTGAATGATATTTTGTGGTGCAACAAAGGTATGATTCAATAGTTACATATTTGTATGCAGTTTTTCTTCAAAAAGATCGCGTACATACGTGGATCTACTTTTGAGTAGTCGCGTATCAATTCTACCGTAAGGACAGATTTCTACACGAGTATGATTCTTGAAAGGCGCGTATATATGCGGAAGCATATTATAAGGGTCACGTACATATGCTAGGGTTTTGCTAAATATGATGTTTGATCAGTCTTGTTATGTTTATTGTTGTCTGTCAATGAATTCTTTCATGATGATCTGTGTTTGACAGTGCTCGTTTAGGTTGAACTGATTATGTTATGAAATGTTGAATAGTAATGATGTTTCTATGAGATGATCTATATTTGGTTCAGAGATCTGTGAAAAGGTGAGTATGTGTTTCAGTGATTGATTTTAGTAATACAATGATTAATTCAACGTTTTGAGATCTATACGCCAGTTATCTAAAGAGAGCACGTATATCTATGGGTATGTCTCATAATAGTAGCGTATATGTTCTGACATAAGACTGGCTAGAATTTGCAGTGACAGGATCTTGTTTCTATGATGAACAATAAGTGGTATGACATTCTGATGAAGAGCATACAATGATTTGAGATGATCGAGCTGCTTTGGTTGTTTGAGATTCGATAATTGGTTTATTCAATGATTTAATGATTAAGTTGGTTCAATGATTTGATAAAGTGATTGGTTTCAGTTTGTTATTCAATATTGAGCTTAAATGATGGTAGTGGGACTAGTCAGAAAATTTGAAGAAACATGGCCTACAGATCTCATGTTTTGGTTTAGGTGGATCCAGTATGAAAATTATGAAACATGGTCCACCGAGGTGTTGAGAGTTGGAGCCTTCAGTGAGGAAGTTAAAGCTTCTTTCTAGTGGTATCTGGTAAATTTGATCAAGGGGTAGGAGCTCCCTTCTGGTGGGTTCTGATAAACAATATTAAGGGGTTGGAACTCCCTTCCAGTGGTTGTCGGAGAATGAGAGAAGGTTGTAGCCTTCTACAAGTGGGTGCCTGCATTCTTGTACAAGTCTACGCCATTACAAGATTGTAAGAATTTTTTCATTATAATAAAAGATGAAGATAAAGATGACAATTGTGGTGGTTTTCTCCCACATTGGGTTTCCACCTAAAAAGCTTGGTGTTCATGTGTGTTGATATGTTTCTTATGTGTGATGGTTTTTTTTTTTTTTTACTACACATTATTATTGTTTAATTAATGCCTAATGAAGTATTGATACACTATTTCAAGTTAAACAGATGATGAAATAACTGAGCAGTTAGTCAATTGGATATATGTTAGTTGTCTGTATAACAGTCGCATACATACGCAGGTTTGCTTCATTATAGTCGCGTGTAGAAATCTGAATAAGAAAATAAAAGTTTAAGTGAGTTTTTAAAATACTGATTCACCACCCCCCCACCCCCTTTCCCAACAAATTGGTATCAAAGAGCAAGTCCTTAAGAAGAAGCTTGATCGCTTGAAGGAGTTCCATCAAGATGAGTAGTTAAGAAGGAGTATTTTCTATCATACCACCTTTATTTAATGGAACTAGCTTTGTCTTTTGGAAAGTTAGGACGAGATCATACTTGTAGTCATTGGGAGCTGATGTATGGGAAATTGTTGAAAGTGGATATCAATATCCAGCCTCCATTCCCACAAATACTGTAGGAAAGAAACGGTATGAAGTCTAGTCAAATCTAAGTTCGTGAATGTAACGCAGTTGAAAATAACAAAGGGAATCTGGGACAAGCTTATCCAAAGTTATGAAGGTGACACCAAGGTAAAAAATGCTCAAATCCAATCATTTAGAATATAGTATAAGACACTGAAAATGCATGATGATGAAACCATTGCAACATGTTTCCTTAGAGTAGATGAAATTGTTAATTCCATGAAAAATCTTGGTGACAAAATAAAATATGCTACTGTTGTTGAGAATATTTTGAGATCACTAACTCTGAAGTTCGATTCCAAAGTCTCTACTATTGAAGAAATACGAGATCTGAAAAGTCTCAGACTCGATAAATTCTATGGAATATTGACAGGATTTGAGATGAGGAAAGGTGGTCCTTCAGACATGAGAGAAGCAGCCTTCAAAGCCACATATAAAGGGAAACAGAAGGAAGCACCCAAAGACACAAGATACATATCATATGAGGAAGAAGCAAACTTCATGAGAAAGTTGCAAGTGGGAACTAGAAATTTCAGAGGTAAACTCCCCTTTAAATGATGTGCTTGTGGAAGAGTAGGTCATTATGCATCCAAAAGTCCTTATAGAGAAAATCATAAAGAGAATGGAAATAATTTTGCTAAAAAGAGGTTCTCTGACAAGAAAAGCTTTTACTCTAATGAAGATAGTCATAGCACATCCAATGACCAAGAAAATTTATATTCAGATTCTAACATTCATTATCTAGTACTTAGGGCTCTTGAAGATTAGTCATTAAATGAATTAGTTAGTTGTGATGTAAATGATTCAATGAAAGCTCTAAAGAAGAATGATAAACTCAAGAATTCTAACAAAGAATTGGAATCAAAAGGAAACAGTATTATTGAGGAAATAAACATGTTAAAGATGCAATTAGAAGGAGCCAATAGAAGAATAGAAAGCATAAGAAAACAACTTCAAGAAAAGGAAAAGCATTGTGAAACATTAGAATCTGAAATTATGACCCTAAAGGAAGATTATGAGAAGATCTGGGCAAAGGCATCTAAGTATCTAGAGAAGATTATTAATGAACAATGCTCTCCTTTGATCAAGAAGGGCATTGGGTATGATCATACACAATGTGATGAAAAAAATAGTATAGTGTTGTTTAAGGGAAATCTAAATCAAGTCACAAATCTCCTAGATCAAGGACAAGATCTGTTCCTAGGCACAAAGGATGGTTTGATGGATATTGTTTCTCTTGTAACTCATTTGGGAAAAAGGCCACTGGTTGCAGGTCAAATATGCAGAACAGAACCAGGAGATGGGATAAGTTCCAGCATATTTTTAGAAATTGCAAGCAGTTCTGAAGGAAGAAGGAATCTCAGCCAAAAACATAGGGAAGATTGACCCCACTACAGTCCATTAGTTCTTAAAGCTTACTTCTCACAGTGACTGCAGAAGTGATGTACATGATCTCATAAGAGTAGAAGATGACTATCAGGTCATCAAGATTAGTGATATATAATCTCAAGGGGACCAATACATATGTTGTTTTGATGATGTCTCCCATGGTTGTTTTGATGATCATGTTACTTATATTACTGACAATACATCTAATGTAGCAACAGTGAATAGGTACAGATAGTATAGACTCAGCGGGAGTTGTGTTTATGAAATTTCACCGTTTTACTTAGTGTACGTGGATATTATGAAGCACAATTGTGTATATACGCAAGTTCTGATACAGACAGTCACGTATGTTTTCCTATGGCGAAGAAACACTAGGAAAGACTCAGGGAAAGGCTATGATATGCTTCAAACAGATATTATTTCGCTTTCTTGTTCTGATGTTGCTGGTTACAGTCAGTGGATGCTACTTAGAAATGGCAT
This sequence comes from Pinus taeda, assembly GCA_000404065.3. NCBI lineage: Eukaryota > Viridiplantae > Streptophyta > Pinopsida > Pinales > Pinaceae > Pinus > Pinus taeda. The sequence continues at coordinate 62,287 of APFE030129320.1, forward strand.
TGCCTTATGATGGTTTATGATTTGCGGAAATATGACATGGATTTACTGATGTGATGAAGTTTCTTTGGTGACCTTACTAATGGATGAGTTGATGTGATCAGAACTGGCAATGAACACTTGCCACAGGTTCACGGGGAGCATTTTCTATGATTCTAATAATGCATTGTTGGAATTATGATTTCTTTAGTATTCCTTGTTGAATAATGGTGTTTATGATAATTATATTGGTAACGTTGCTAAAGACTCACATGATTTCTATGATAACTACGTGTTGTTGTTGTCATTTTGCATAAGTTACTTATGGTGAAATATGGATGATGCTTATGTGTTGCTTGAAGAGATGCATATAAAATGTCAACAATGTTGTTGATCAAATTTTTGATGCATGTATATGATGATACATATGACATGAAAATGGAATGTTGATCGTGTTGATATGAGATCAAGGAGATGAGTTGAATTCACAATCTTATGATTGGTTGATAATGATGATGAGTCATACATATTGCAAAAAGGGATCTTATGGATGACTACTTGAGTTGTATATTGGTGAAATGGTTCTTTTGATGTGACAATTCTTCCTGTATGAAGATAATGGACCAAGAAGAATGATGTTGTTGCAAGTTTCATAAAGACGTGGTTATTGATATACTACTGCTACATCTGCTGGATGACACTTGGAAACATAGCATATTTTGATGATGTTGAAGAATGATGCTACACTTCCATATCTTATGTTATGATGATATGATTGGTTCTCACTTATGTTGTTGATGATGTATACTCGGTCACAGGTTGATGGTATTGAAGCTACATTGTCTTATCTTGCATATTGATGATCAGTTGTTGTTGTTGTTATCTATGGTACATATCCTACATAATATATAATGGTTGTTGAAGACTATATTAGTCTTTTTACCTCACTATAGAGGTATTTGGTTTTAAATGCCATATTTGTCTCTTGATGTAAAGGTCATGTAAAGACCTGTGTTATAAATCATTGTAAAATTCAGTCATGTATGGATTATTGTGGTCAAGTCATTGAATCCCATCATTTTGGGCATATGATGTAATGTTGAGTAAAATATGTAACCCCATTGTGTTGAGTGATCAATGTAAGCATGATTCATTCATAGAGTCGTGTACTTCTTTATATATCTTCAGAAAATTCATCATGTGCTCAAGGGGAGCATGGTCAGTATTCAGTGTTCATACTCAACAAATCAGATCTACAACACTTATGTCAACAAAGGGAGAGAAACCTTCATTTAGCATTGGTCAGCCCTTTTCCCTTGATGTCAAAGGGGGAGAGAAGCTTGATGTTTGGAGAATGCTTGCTGACTTGAGAGAGAAACTTGGTATATCTACAAATGTGTTTACAGGTATCTACAGGTGGTGGTGACCAAACACCAAAGTGGTTGCCATCAAGTCCAAAGGGGGAGATTGTTGGCATTATGACAAATGTGTTATCCTTGATGGAAACCTACTTAATAAATATGTCAACATGATGGTAGCAGGATGAGTATTCAGGTCAGTAGTTGTCCTTGATGGAAACCTACTTAATAAATATGTCAACATGATGGTAGCAATATGAGTATTCAAGTCAGTACATATTGAATATCAGTTCTGAGACAGAGGAATGATAAAGATAAAGTTTAAAGAAGTATACATGGGTTCTATGAAGATAATTCGCATACATAAGTGAGTTTGGAGAATAAAAGTCGCATACAGTTTCTGCGCCATGGTATTCTAAATACCAGGGGTCTTTACCATGGTATTGGCCCAGAGTAATGAGCACGACAATGGAGATTTGATCTCGTCAAAGAAAACCATCAGCATAACTACAAAATTGGCCTAACTTATTGGCTAAGGCCTAATCTATATAAGGAGATGGAGATCAAAGTGCTAGATGTGCACGATATGGGTTATCGATGAATTGTTTGATTTGAAACAAGTGTGCACCCAGGAGTGTGATGATGGATCAGATCTTATAGATTTGAAATGACTACACATTGAATAATATGCTTATTGGTTGATAGATCTGTGATGATGAGGTTATGATGTGTGTCTTTTACAATGTATGTCGAGATTTGGGTTTGATTGATGTTATGTTGTGCAATGAAGGTATGATTCAATAGTTATAGATTTGTACGCATTTTTTCTTTAGAAAGATCATGTACATACACAGATCTGCGTCTAAGTATTCGCATATCGATTCTGCAGTATGGACAGATTTTCATGCGGGTATGCTTCTTGAAAGGCACGTATATACGTGGAAGCGTCTTATAAGGGTCGCGTACATATGCTAGGGTTTTGCTGAATATGATGTTTGATTAGTATTGTTATGTTTATTGTTGTCTGTCGATGAAGTTTTTCATGATGATCTATGTTTGACAGTGTTGGTTCAGGTTGAACTGATTATGTTATGAAATGTTGAATAGTAATGATGTTGTTATGAGATGATCTGTATTTGGTTCAAATATTTGTGACGGGTTCAATATGTGTTTTAGTGATTGATTTTAGTAATGCAGTGATTCAGTTTCACGGTTCAATGTTTTGAGGTATGTATGCGGGTTATTTGAAGAGAAAGCATGTATGTACGCAGGTATGTCTCATAATAGTAGAGTATATATTCTGACATAAGGCTGACTAGAATTTGCAGTGACATAATCTGGTTTCTATGATGAATAGTAAGTGGTATGGCATTCTGATGAATATCATACAATGATTTGAGATGATCTAGCTACTTTGGTTATTTGATATTCGGTAATTGGTTTATTCAATGATTTAATTTTATGATGTGTACCTTTTATAGTGTATGTCGAGATTTGGGTTTGACTAATGTTATGTTGTGCAACGAAGGTATGATTCAATAGTTACAAATGTGTACACATTTTTTCTTTAGAAATATCATGTACATACACGGATCTGCTTCTAAGTATTCGGGTATCAATTCTACAATATGGATAGATTTGCACACGGGTATGCTTCTTGAAAGGCGCATATATACATGAAAGCGTCTTATAAGGGTCACGTACATATGCTAGGTTTTTGTTGAACATGATGTCTGATTAGTCTTGTTATGTTTATTGTTGTCTGTTAATGAAGTCTTTCATAATGTTCTATGTTTGACAGTGTTGGTTCATGTTGAACTAATTATGTTATGAAATGTTGAATAGTAATGATGTTGTTATTAGATGATCTGTATTTGGTTCAAAGATCTGTGACAAGTTTAGTATGTGTTTTAGTGATTGATTTCAGTAATACAGTGATTCAGTTTCAGGGTTCAGTGTTTTGAGATATGTACACGGGTTATCTGAAGAGAAAGCGCGTACATATGTGGGTATGTCTCATAATAGTAGTGTATATATTCTGACATAAGGCTAACCAGAATTTGCAATGACGGGATTTGGTTTCTATGATGAATAGTAAGTGGTCTAACATTCTGGTGAAGAGCATACAATGATTTGAGATGATCTAGCTGCTTTAGTTGTTTGAGATTCGGTAATTGGTTTATTCAATGATTTAATGATTAAGTTGGTTCAGTAGTTTGATACAGTGATTGATTTCAGTTTGTTATTCGGTATAGGGTTTAAATGCCAGTAGTGGGTCTAGTCTGAAAATTTGATGAAACGTGACCTACAAATTTGATGTTTTGGTTCAAGTGGATCCAGTATAAAAATTATGAAATGTGGTCCATGGAGGAGTTAAGGGTTGGAGCCTTCAATGAGGAAGTCGAAGATTCTTTCCAGTGGTACCTAATAAATTTGATCAGGGGGTAGGAGCTCCCTTCCGGTAGGTGCCGGTAAACGAGATCAGAGGGTTGGAACTCCCTTTCAGTGGGTGCTAGAGAATGAGAGAAGGTTGTAGCCTTCTGCAGGTGGGTGCCTGCATGCTGGTATGAGTTTCCGCCAGTACAAGATTGTAATATTTTTTTCATTATAATAAAAGATGAAGACAGAGGCGATAGTAATAGAGGTTTTCTCCCACATTGGGTTTGCATCTAAAAATCATGGTGTTCATGTGGGTTCATATGTTTCTCGTGTGTGATGGTTTATTTTATTCTACTGCACATGATTACTATTTAATTAATGCCTATGAAGTATTGATACATTGGTTCAAGTTAAACAGATGATGAATTAACTGAAAAGTTAGTTAACTGGATATATGTTAGTTGTCTGCATAACAGTCGCATACATATGAATGTTTACTTCATTATAGTCGCGTACAGAAATCTGAATAAGAAAAGAAAAGTTTAAGTGAGTTTTTAAAACACTGATGCACCCCCCCCCCCCCCCAATATTTTTCCAAACTTTTATCACCCCATGGTTCCAATATTTCGATTCCATTTCAATGACGGTCTCCAAAGTACCGGTCTAGGTAAGATTACATAACTTACCCCTTCATTTCCAACATCCAAAAGTACTAGAAGGAAATGGTAACATGTTGGGGAGATACATCAATATGGATACAGAAAGAACTAAAGAAGCAATTTATACTTTCACTAGGATCTGCGTTGAGGTAGACCTCAACAAAGGATTACCTGACCAATCCTTCTGACACATAACAACCAGTGTTGGACCCAGTTCTTAGATTATGAGAACACAACATTCAGGTGTCGTCTTTTTCTTCAAACTGGACATTTACAAACCCCATGTCCTTGGGCAAAGAAAGATCCAGGAAGAAAAGGAAACCAGCAAAAAATCACAAAGTGATGGAAATCCCCAACCCAACAACCCGATGAAGAAGAGGAAGAGGAGAACTTGGGCACCCCCATAAATGAGGAAAACCCAAACCCACAGACAACTTCAAAAAATGAACAAATCAACCAAGAAGGAATAGTTGTATTAAGTTCGCAAAATCCAAGAGTCTAAGGACACTCAAGCCAAGTAATGTAGGAGGAGAAGGTGATAGGGAGATTCAAATGTCCTTATACATCTGAGAACTTAGACTCAAATAAGGAACAATCAAGGAAGACATAAGAGAACCAACTAATCATTGTAAAAGCCACTCTTGATCAAGGAGGATAGTGAAAAGTAGAAAAGGGTGACTAAGTTTTTTTCCTTAGTCCCAAACTTATTTTTATGTTTTTCGGTTTTGATTTTATCGACACCAACACCTGACTGGTTCTGTCATTTGGGGCAGTGAAAGAATGCACATTGTGCATGTACATATATATCTTTTTGTTAATTTTTTTTTTTAATTTAATCATTTTTCCAAAATGGTTTCTTTTAAGTTTTTAAATTTTTTTGAGATATATATTTTCAATTTTTTTGCTTTTAAAAAAAATGATTTTTAATATAAGTTATTTAAACTTTATTGTTTCAGTATTATTTTGTATAATAATTTTTTTAATTATTATTTTTTAATTCTTTGCATTTAAAATTTATTTTTATTATTATATTTGTTAAATTTGTTTTTAAAAGTTATTTAAAATTTTGGTTTTACATCATTTTTGAAGTTTTTTGTGTAGGAAATATATTTTTTAATTATTAATTCATCTAAAAAAATTATTTTTATTTAAAAAGAATAAAAAATTGTGTTATATCTTTTTTTTTCATTTTTTTAGCGTGTTTTTCATGATTTTGTGTACACTAATGACAATTTTATAAGTGATGGTTAAAATATTGTAATTTTAGCACCCCATTGAAAATGGGTCAAGTTGTCTTAGTTTAAGATCTCAAAAGAGCTATAATTTTAGCCTCCAAAGAAAAAATCCCTCAAGAGATGAGCGGCGACTAGGGTTTCTACAGCTCTCTAATGAATGGTGAATTCTAGTGATTCAGAGAATAAATATGTTTATATTGAAGGAATGGTAGCTAAATCCTCAATTTTATATAATTTTATGCTGGAATCTGGATATGTTCTTTTTGTTGCTCAAGAAGCTTTGGCTTTTAATGTTCCTTTAGAAGAGGATGCCTTCAAGAAGCTTTGGCCTTTTTTTTTAAATTAGATTAGAGTTTGGTCTATAGATTTAATGGGTTTTGATCATGATTGATGGATCTCCACAAGTGGATTTACAATAAATGGAAAACCCTCTTGACTGATGATCTAAATATCTTCCCCTTGGCTCGGGGATTTTTATTGTGGTTTTTTATAATATTGAGGGTAAGTAGAATATTTGTGAATTCAGATCCTGGTTTTTTTTTTCAATCAGATTAGTGTTTGGTCTGTAGATTTAATGGGTGTAGTGTCCTACCTAGGGTGCTAGATGGGGCTAAATTTATTATCGACCAGGGTGCGTATACTTAGAGGCGTGTGCCTAAAATATATAGACATAAAGGATCTACTCTAGGCCTATTATTCCTAATTACAGCTGTGACTAGATCTAATACTAAACTATCAATCAAATCTTTAACTAAGCATCAAACTATATATTATTAACAACTAAAATGCAACTCATAACATGCTGTGTATCACTGTATTTAAAGGTTTCGGTCCCCTTACAGAGACACCAAACGTGAAACCCCTGTTTAATGGCACTCAACAGTGATGAATATTTATTATAAGCATGCAAGGTAAAAATCATAAGCATCGTCCATAGCAGTGCTTTACAAAGCAACCCTGGATCGAATCCTTTACAGGATATGACTCACAATCCAGATGAGGGTTTGCTCAAGCGCATACATGGACATCTAACAGCGCATTCATAAACACAAATGTAAGCATCAATCAAATCCCTGTGCATATAAATCGATATCAAATATCATTCAAACGCTTGACTGTGAAATGTAATTAAAGTAACACTATAAATGCAATGTAAACATAATTAAAATATCAGTATACCATGCACGTAGGGCCCGTCCGCGTTCTTGGTACACCGAGACTGTTACTCCACGATCACAGTATTAAACAACGCACGGAGATTATAATGCAATCTTTTATTAAATCAAAAGCTCTGTTCTGAAGCGACAAGAAATGTATATGTATAAACGTAAAGGTCTGAAAGTGTCAAAAGGTAAACTAACATATAACCAGGTTCGACCTTATAATTACATACATTCACATCCTTTGAAAAATGGATGTTTATCCATGGGCGGCTGTTGCTGCTTTTACAAAAACGCAAATATGTTCCTATCCTAGCTTACGCAGATAAAAACAAGGAAACAACTAAAAATCGAATTGACTGTAACTGTGT
>APFE030129320.1:87579-114492 GCA_000404065.3 Pinus taeda
TACTCCCAAGAGTCCAGTGAGACAATTATGTCTTGCAAAATCCCTTCAGGAATCACTTTAGACCTATCAGCTAGTTCAAGAACAATTGTTGTATGTTGCAGATTGGTAAGCTGAAGTGTTCTCATGGTCTCTAGAGTCATGACATTAATTGCGGCTCCAAGATCGATAAAAGTGTTTGGAATTTGTATGTTGTTAATGATGGTGGTTACTTTGGGAATGCCAGGATCAACATACTTTTCTATGGAAATGGTATTGGTCATAAGTCCTGCTAAATGTCCTATGACATGAATAGTTTGAGGATCAATCCTTTTTCTAGCAGGCTTCTTGAGGCACATGTCTTTGATGGCTTTAGTGTAGATAGGAATGTCTTTTATAGCTTGCAGTAACGGGATTTTTATGTATACATTTTTAAGCTCATCTAAGACATAAAATTGTGGTATAGACAATGGAGGTTTGATTTGGACCAATCGGTCTGGAAAAGGTGGATTCAATTGTTGCATTTGTTTATCACTGGTATCAGCATTTGATTTCTTTTGATTTGTTATCTCTTTTTCGTTTTCTATGTTTTCTTCTCGCCTATCTGTTATTGGAGAATCTTTCTGGAGTACCTTGCCAGACCTCAAGTTTATGTTCTGCAAAGGTAGTGTGGAATATGAAGTTCCTTCTTCTATATTGTAAGCTGGCCTCTCTGCTCTATTATTCGGATTTGGGACAGTTTGAGCAGGAATTTGTGTGGGTCTGGAAGGTTGTGAGTTAGTTGGAAATTGGAGTTGTGGTGGATTTATTGGTGGAGGAGCAGGCAGTGCTTGTTGAGTAGGTTGAGGTGGATAAATAGCTTGATGAGGATACTGCTGATATGGTTGGGGATGTGATTGATACGGTTGATGATATTGTTGGTATGGTTGTGGATATGGTGGGTATGATTGAGGATATGTAGGATAAGATTGAGAGTACTGTTGAGATGGTCTCCATTGCTGCTGTGGGTTGTTTTGGTGCTGCCATGGAATGGGTACATTCCATGAATTTTGTGCATACATTTGATCATTCACAGGAAATTGCAAGTTTTGATTTGGGAACATACCTTGAGGTGCTAGCCGTGGCTGCCATGGTCTTTTTGCGCCCATGTAATACATGTTCTCCATCTCTGCATTGGCTGCCATGTTATAGTTCTGCAAAACCTTAACTTTAGGACATTTAAATATATCATGATGTTCAGTACAGAAAGCACAAACTTGAATGTTGTCTAGTGGACAGTCCTTTAATGCATGTTTCTTCCGGCACTTAGGGCAGAAAATAGCCATTACCTTATCTTCAGTTTCTTGTTTCTTTTTGGCTTTTAGAGTGTCAATTTGGTTCCTTATTGTGCTTAACAAATCTGTCTTGAATTCTTCTAACAGGTTGCCTATCTCAGCCCTTGTGACACTTGTTGAATTGGACTTAGTGGCCTTGGATGACAAGGATCTTTTTCCCATTTTAGCTTTACTCCTTGAATACTTTTCGCATAGATCAACGATTTCTTCAAAGGGTAAAACAGAAATGTCGCCTTTACCCATTAAATTGAGGTCATCCATGTATTCTTCTCGGATACCTTTCAAGAATATTCTGCGGGTCAGTTCAAGAGGCATAGTTCGATGTTTAGATTTTTGTAAGTTGTAGATAAACCGTTCCAAGTATTCCTCTAAGGTTTCATCCTCTTGTTGGCTCATTCTAAAGATGTCATCTTTAGAGTCTTTGGATCTGCAGTAGGGTTGATATTTCCTTAGAAATACTTTTCTCATACCATCCCAATCAGTGATAGTATGCTCACCAAGCCCCATGAACCATCTCAACGCTGATGCCTTTAGTGTGGCTGGAAAAAGTCTGAGCCTATGGGAATCATCAATGTAGCCATATGTCCGACATACAATGTCAAATTCGAACAAGAATGAGTCCGGATCTTCTGAAGCCATACCATAAAAGTTAGGTAGCACTGATGGGCGTATGTTTTTCATTTTGATCTCATCATCTTCCTGTGGTTCTTGTATGGGAAAAGGAAAAGTGGACTCTTCCTCATCTCTCTGTCTTTGATGTGGTGCTGACCCATCTCCTTCCTCAGCCATCTTAGTATATTTCTCTGTATCAGAGTCACTTCCTTCAAAGAGGCGATTAAGGTAAGAGTGTTCAATCTCTGGAGAGTGTTCAGTCTCTAGAGAGTGTTGAGTCACTGTGCTACTTCCCCTTGTGTGGCAGACCTAGGAATGTCTCTCTTCTGTGATTTATGTATGAATAAAGTTTGCCTTTCAACTAGAGTAAGTCTCTGCCCTGATCTTTGTTTATCCTCTAATGCTTGAATGAAATTTTCCTCAGCTGGTGTTGAATTCTTTACAGAGTCTACTCCTGATGATGATGGGTTAGTTTTTTAATGATGGGGGGTTCTTATAAATCTACCCTGATTGTCTCTAAACCTAGGCATAAATGAACATGACTTTTGACTGTACTTTTTTTTTATTGATTTTTGTTTATTAATTTTTTTCTTTTCAATCCTTTAAGTACGCCTCCCCGGCAACGGCGCCAAAATGTAGTGTCCTACCTAGGGTGCTAGATGGGGCTAAATTTATTATCGACCAGGGTGCGTATACTTAGAGGCGTGTGCCTAAAATACATAGACATAAAGGATCTACTCTAGGCCTATTATTCCTAATTACAGCTATGACTAGATCTAATATTAAACTATCAATCAAATCTTTAACTAAGCATCAAACTATATATTATTAACAGCTAAAATGCAACTCATAACATGCTATGTATCACTGTATTTAAAGGTTTCGGTCCCCTTACAGAGACACCAAACGTGAAACCCCTGTTTAATGGCACTCAACAGTCATGAATATTTATTATAAGCATGCAAGGTAAAAATCATAAGCATCGTCCATAGTGGTGCTTTACAAAGAAACCCTGGATCGAATCCTTTACAGGATATGACTCACAATCCAGATGAGGGTTTGTTCAAGCGCATACATGCACATCTAACAGCGCATTCATAAACACAAATGTAACCATCAATCAAATCCCTGTGCATATAAATCGATATCAAATATCATTCAAACACTTGACTGTGAAATGTAAAAAGTAACACTATAAATGCAATGTAAACGTAATTAAAATATCGGTATACCATGCACGCAGGGCCCGTCCGCGTTCTTGGTACACCGAGACTGTTACTCCACGATCACAGTATTAAACAACGCACGGAGATTATAATGCAATCTTATATTAAATCAAAAGCTCTGTTCTGAAGCGACAAGAAATGTATATGTATAAACGTAAAGGTCTGAAAGTGTCAAAAGGTAAACTAACATATAACCAGGTTCGACCTTATAATTACATACATTCACATCCTTTGAAAAATGGATGTTTATCCATGGGTGGCTGTTGCTGCTTTTACAAAAACGCAAAGATGTTCCTATCCTAGCTTACGCACATAAAAACAAGGAAACAACTAAAAATCGAATTGACTGTAACTGTGTGTTGTTGCTGCCTTTGTGCCAACATGCCATAGTTGACCAGGCGTTGACCGTGCATATAGGAGGGATGTTTCCGCTGCGGGATAGGTGCTTTTCCATGCTTGGACATTCCTCTTTTCGCCCATACCTTTTGCTCTGGCCTGGCTGTCATGCCACATGTCAAACGATAAGCCATTTACAGGTTGTTGAGACTTCCTGTAGTTATTTAGGCCAAAAATCCTAATTTATTAACACAAAACCCTAAATCAATTTAAATGCAATTCAACAACTATAAAACTATTAATTAATCAATTTCCAAGGCATTTGAGGGATAAATGATGAAAAGAGGTAGGAAATGGTCATGTTTTGGGAGGGGAAAAGGGGTCATAGAATGGTACCAACAATGGGTTTTGGCCGTGATTGATGGATCTCCACAAGTGGATTTATAATAAGTGGAAACCCCTCTTGAATGATGATCTAAATATTTTCCCCTTGGCTCGGGATTTTTTTTTTTAATCATATTCGAGTTTGGTCTATAGATTTTATGGGTTTTGGTCATGATTGATGGATCTCCACAAGTGGATTTATAATAAGTGGAAACCCCTCTTGAATGATGATCTAAATATTTTCCCCTTGGCTCGGGGATTTTTATTGTGGTTTTTTATAGTATTGAGGGTAAGTAGAATAGTTGTGAATTCAGATCCTTGTTTTTGGGCAGTGTTGGCCTTTTCATGTAGCCCTGGTCTCCCACCTTTGATCTACTTACGATGTCAACCTCAACAAATCTTATTTGGGTAAGGCTCCCGAAGCTTCCCTTGCATCTTTGGAATCTCCCTACGTTATCTTCCAAGGGTAATGTATCAGCCCACAATCTGATTTTTTTTTATAAAACCACTTATGCTCGAATATGTTTTGAGATGTATTTCAACAAGGGTTTTCCTGTTAAGATTAATTTGACGGCTCCAGGTTATGTGTGGGTTCAAAAGCTTGATTATCAAAATGTTTCATTCTGATGTCAAGCGTGTTAGCAAACAGGGTATGTAACCAAAATTGCCCAAAGCATTCACAGAATAATAGAGTCTGGAAAAATACTCGATGTGGGTGTCAGCTGCCCAAATGAATGCCCAAGACATGGGCATTAATACACACACCACACGTAATTAAGGATGAAGAAGTGCCTTAGAGAAGCTTCACCTAGCGCCTTGTGGGTGATGTTATGAGGAAACTCTTGGGTATATGTTGTTTGGTCTTGATGTTAGAATGTATTTGCAAGTGAAGGGAGATGAAGGAGAGGTTTGTTGGGGATGGCGTATGTTCAGATGAGAGGGGAGGCCATACAGGTGAGCCATTCCCATCCTCTGGTGTCTTGGTGGTGCATGTGATCAATGGAGGGGGAGAGTCTAGTGTGGTGGTGACTCCACAAGTAATGCACACTGCCACTTGAGATCCAGGCTCGCAACACATTGGTTATAATAGGACCAGCTTCACCTTGAATGGTTGGGTAAAGTTGTTCAAAGTTTAACTTGTTATCAATCAATGCAATGACTCAACAATTCGGGCCTTTACACAAGTAATTTCATCCTATATTCTCTCTGTAGGTTTTTTTTATCGAAATCCTATGTTTGAACTGAGTTATTGTGAATGTGTTGGGGTGCATGAGGGAATTGTTACGAAATGTGGGCGGTCTTGTTGGCCCAAGTTCAGTATACGACCCTATCTCTTGATTGTGGTTGTTTTATTGTGTTGTTACTCTTGTTAATGTGGTTTGTGGGCCTTTAGTTCTTTTGGTTCTGGTTTGTTACTATTGCTTGTATCATTTTGTGGCCCTGAAAGGAGGGGTGGGTAGAGTAAGGGAATTGGTGGTAAGTTTGGGGCGGCTAGTTGTATCTTCATTTGTATCCAGGGGAAGGAGAAGTTGTTCAATAATGTTAAATTGGTAGTAGAGAGACATCATATAGGGGGGTCGGTGGAAGGAAATCCTAAGGGTGATTCAGTGTGTAGTGTTTCAATTGGCCTGGGTGATGGTAGTCCGGTGAGTAAGTGGAGGCTCTTCTTGTGGGAGGAGGTTTTTATTGCGTGGTATTGGTGTTGGTTGGTTTGCGCACCTAAGAGAGTCAGTCTTAGGGAGATTGAAGACCAGTGGAATTTTACATTAGGGGAGCAGGGATTGGAAGGCGTAGTGGTTGTATTCTGTAGGGACATGGGTCACCCCCTAAAGTGGTTATCTTGGTTTTTGGAAAACAAAGAAAGTGAGGGTCAAATGAAATCATTAACAACATTCTCATGTTGTGATAAATAAGATGACCCCAGAGAGGGGTAGGCCCGCGGGGGTAGGGAGATGTGCACTCGATAGAACCGCATAATGGCAGCAAGGAGTTAGAGCATCCACACGCGATTTCTCCTAGGTGTTTGGAATTTCCTCTGCCCTTTGATTCCTTAGAGGGTCAAATATGCCAAGTGATAGCCATTGTTGAACAACTAGCACGTAATCGACACAATGACCAAAATGAGGTAATTAGCTTCTTGGATGACATTCAACATAACAAATGGAAAATTCTAGATTAATTGCCCTCCCTTCGAAGAGATCATAAGCAGATTCATTAGAGACTAGATAATTTTGAAGGGAGAATGGCACACATGGAGTCCTGTGTACATGAAGCATTCTGGCACCCAACAAAGAATTGGATGGATAATTAGGCTCTAGGCAAATTGAATGTACAATTAGGATGGTGGGATACATTTTGCTTTTTGAGCAGTTATGGTCCATATGCGCAATTGATCTTGGGTATAATAGCTTTTTGTTCTCACTATCTGTGTCTTTTTATTTATACCTGCTAACCAATAAATCTGGTAGGAGTGAGGCCCTTGCTATTTTGCAAATGTCTTATCCACGATGTAAATTTGACATGATTTAATAGAAATAGTTGATTCACAAAAAAAAACAGAGTCCAAAAAATAAATGGAGGCCCAAATGGTGGGAAGGATCTCAGATTGAACATCATACAATATATAAAGAAGAAGAAACTTAGGGTAAGAAAGAAGCAAAGGAAAAATATGAAGAAGTTGTTGACAAAGAATATCCACTGAACGAGGCATAAACTAGTCAAGAAGAAGTGTACGAGGATCCTTCAAATTCAACAATAGTGGGAGAGTAGCATACCCAAATGAAAGTTGGATCCCCTTATGAATCCTCCAGGAAAAGAGCTAGAAAGCAACTTCTTGGGTAGATCACGCAGATAAGAAAGAAACTGGAGACAACAAATGATCACTCATCGAAGGGTGATTCATCAGATGCAGTAGAAAATGCAATTTGGATTCAAGTGGGGAGGAAGGTGAAAAATGTTTGCAAAGGAAAACTAGAAGCCATTCAGAATTTAATCAAAAAGTAGTGAAAAATGATATGTAAATGTATTTGCATCTTAGGAGTATTTTGGAAAGAAAAATAGTTGGAATTGGACTAAATTTTTTGTATCATGGGATAATCACTTGCGGGTTTAGATTGAGCCTCCATGCTCAATCTTAAACCTGTTTGGGGTATTGGTAATTTTGAAGAAATGTAACAGTTCTAGGATGGATCCTAGCTTTCTCTTTTAATAAAACTCTCATACCCATTTCTTTGGAAAAAAACAAATAAATAAATAAATTATAACAACCACATGTTAAAAGTTCATGTAATAAAGATTAATAAAGTCAAAATAATACCAAGGTCATGGGAAATGTATTCCAAGTTGAATTTTGGGAAAAGTACTATATTGGGCATCACTTTTGATTTATTTATGGCTAAGGAAACTAGCAAAGGCATTGTCAAAGGCAAAAGAGGCATTAATTAGCATTTATTTATGAGAAATAAAGGAAAGTAAAGGAAGGTGAAGAGACATAGATTTGCATGAGGAAAATTAGGGGAAAAATGAAGGAAAATGAAGAAAATAGAGGCCTCAATGATAAAAAGGCTTCTGAGGTTCAGTACACAGTTTTATGTCAGTTTGGCTTTGGAATTAGTTTCATGGAGACAGAGAGCACCAAGAGGAGAAAGCAAGCAAAGGAAGGAAAAGGACAAGCAAGGAGAAGGTTGGATCAACAACTTTAGTAGAAGGATTTTGGAGGTACCAGGTTGCATGTATGATTTCCTAGCTAAGGTGTGAATGCATGGTTCATGTATTTATTTATTTGGTCTATTTGTTGTCATTGGAATGGGTTTTTGTTGGGTTTGATAGTCGTTTCAGCCTTGCCTTGCCATTTCCTGGATATCCATGTTGTGATGGGATTCACTCTTGGTTGATCTTTGGATTGCTAGAAGTTTTTGGAACCGGGTGAGGTGGTCTCAGGAAAATTCCCAATGGTTAGGGATGGAGATGGTTTTCTCTCGGAAGCCCTCAACAAGTGGGTGGAAACGAGCAAATTCCTCAAGGTATGGTGAAGAAATTATGAGGCATCCAAGTTTGTTTTTCTTGTGTGATCTCTTGACTAGTTTTGGCAAGATCGCGGTAGTTTGAGGGTGGAGGTGGTTTAACCTTTGGATTCCCTTGGTTGATTATGTCTTGGTTAATGCCATGAGATCCCACATTCATGCTTTGAATATGGCACATGGGCGATTGGCTTAAAGAAAGATTTGGTTCATCTCAATTTATGTTCAAGTGGTACGTGGAAGTCCTTGACTTGGTTGGCCTTTGCATATGTTAATAAGAGTTATTTTCCTATTGTGATTTATGAATTTGTACTTGTTATTATGTTTATTTGATGGTTATTATGTCATGGTTAATATTTTGGTTAGAAGCATGGTTTATAATGTGCTCCGGTTATGGATCTTATTATGCTTTGATAAGTTAATGAATGGTTGATGAATCCATGGGCTAACAAGTGTTGTTGGAACTACTTGAGAGGGAATTAGACCTTCTCAGTGATTCTCAGCTAAAGTACAAATATTTACACTCATATATGCATTCATGACCTATAACTTACATGTTTACCATGTGTTTGATGAAATGTCTAGTATGTTCTAGTCAGTTTAGGTCAATTTTTGGCTTCAAGTTTGAATGGTTAGCATTGTCATTATGAGAAATATGATTCTAGAAAGTTACAAGAAGCTTTGGGTTGTGGTCTAGTGGCTAGCATGGAAAAGTGGCTTAGATCTTGCGACCGCGAGCACAAAACTGAGGATTTGGGGTCCTAACCGCATGGAGAAAGGCTTGTGAATGTAGGTGTCGAGTTGCATGTATGTTTCCTCACTAGTTTTGGCATGCATGGCACATGCATGTGGTTTCTTGGTCATGATCTATCACTAGCATGGAGGATTTCTTGGGTTGACAGTGGATTTGCCTAGCCTTTCTATTTCCTGGATAGCCATGGTGTTGTGGGTTCATTTCTTTGTTTTTCTAGTTGGTGCTCATGTTTCCTTTAGCTTGGGTTGAGTTATTAGCTCCTCGAGCCTTGGTTGAAAATTCTCTGGAAGCCCTGTAATGGCTTTGGTTGAGTTATTAGTCTTGGAGCCATGGTTGGACAAACGATCTGGAGCCCTGTAACATATTGGGTTGAGTTATTAGTCCTGGAGCCTTGGTTGGACAAATGCTTTGGAGCCCTTGGTGGGTTGAGTTACTATCCGGGAGCCTTGGTTGGACAAACGCTTTGGAGCCCGACAGCAGTTATGGGTTGAGTTACTGGTCTTGGAGCCTTAGTTGGACAAACGCTCTGGAGCTCGGCAATAGCCATGGGTTGAGTTACTAGTCCTGGAAGCCGGGTTGGAACAAACACTCTGGAGCCCTAGAAGGCATGGGTAGAGACCAATCTGATGATGGTTTTGTGATGTCTGACCGTGAGGTGGAACCAATGTTTGATGGGTTGAGGTGGTTTGGCCTATGGAAGCCCTGGATGGTTTTGATTGATGTGTTTTATGAGATCCCATATTCATGCTTGGAATATGGCATGGGGGTGACTGGTTGAAGAGAGATTTGGTTCAGTTATGTCTACGGTCGGGTGGAACGTGGTAGTCCCATACTGGGTTGGCTTTTGCATCATTAATATGAAGTTATTTCTCCTTGTATTTCTATGATTATTATACTTGTTTATATGTGCATTATATGGTCGTGATTTCATTGGTATTTATGTTGCTATTATGTTGGTTATGTATGTGTTTTATGGCAGTAGCTATGTATGGCTCTCATCATGTTTTTACTTGTAAATGAATGAACAATGTATCTATGACCTAATGGATGAAATGGAAGTTAATGTGTTGAGGTATCAATTCTTCTTAGTGATTCTCAGCTAAGTATGAGACCCCTATGCTCAGATCTGTTATTTACACCTGTAGATTACATATTCGTGATATGTTTGACGAAATTTCTGTCATGGCTAGTAGGGGTCCAGTCAAGGTCTTACTGAAGTAATTGCATTTGTACTTTCATTTCCATGTTATCTTACTGTTATGAAGGTGTCAATGAATTATGGGTAGTGACTTGGGCTCTAGGCTTGAAAAAGTGACTCAAATCTTGAGGACGCTAGCACAACACTGACCAAAATAGTCCAAAGCCTCCTGGACGCTGGCATGCCTACAACATGGGAGTGTCTGGGGGTCAAGTGGTCCAAAATGTCAGTGGGACCCAGGGGTTGGTTGGCAGAAAGGTTGGTTTGGTTCCTAAGGGTCCTAATGTTGAAGTTGAATGTCTATATGGTGTGTTTTTTTCGGTTCCACTTCCTTAATGTAACTTAAGAGGTCGAATCATATCATAGTGGCCTCTCATCGCATGTTTACCCCAGCTGGTTGGTTGCTTGGGTAGATGTGGGAGGAGGGTGTTACATTCAATGATTTTTCAGTGGTTTGCCATTAAAATTTAGATATTGGATTGAGTATGATGATCCTCGATCACTTGAGGAAGTTATTGGGAAATTGAAGCATTTCTATAGACATTCAAAGCGTAAGAATTAATCTCAACAAGGATGGAAAGGGAAGGATAAGGATAAATGTAAGGGTAAATGGCATCCGAAAAGAACAAGGCCTCTAAATGCAGAACAAAAAGAAAATGTGGCACCACAAAAGAAGTTCGATGTAACTAGACAGGGACATCGATCACAACAGCAACATAGAGGTGATGGTACTAGATGGTTCGAGTGTTGGACATGCGGCACGGAACACCTTAAGAGAGATTGTCCATGGAATCAGGGTGGTAGGCCTTAGATATATAATGCATAGGAGGTGCAAACTGTTGGGGATGTTGGTCAGAGCATTCCTCGTATCTATGCAGCACTGGACAACAAATAGGCAGACCATCAAGCATCTATCATTGAGATGGACGGTAAGATTTGTGAGAAATTTGTTTCTATTTTGATTGACCCTGGATCTAATTATAGTTATGTTAGTCCCGACTTGGTGGATAAGTATGGTTTGAATAAAGAAGTGCATGCAAAATCTTGGTTAGTGCAGTTTTCTATTGGTACAAAGAAAAGAGTGCATCATTGGGTAGGAGCTTATGAATTTGAGTTGAATGGCATGTCTAAAATAACGCACTTGAATGTATTGTCGTTGGGATCATATAGTATTCTATTGGGTATGGATTGGCTATGCCTTCACAGGACCAAGGTGGATTTTTATGACAAATCAATTGAATGCTTGGATGACAATGGAGAACCAAGAGTCTTACTGGGAAAGAAGAAAGCCACATCAGTTAACATGGTGATAACTATGCAGGAAAAGCACGGTCGCACAAAAAGGTGTGTGTTATTTGAAGTACATGTCTCTAGTGACAAAGGTAAGGAAGTTGAGGATGCAAATGTTTTGAGCATGTACCCAGTTCTACAATAGTTTCAGGATGTATTTCCTGAAGACATTTTAGAGTTGCCACCTCACAGGGAAGTAGACTTTTCTACTGAGTTGGTGCGAGGCGCAGCTCCAGCATCAAAAGCACCTTACAGGATGAGTACACCTAAGTTGGTAGGGTTAAACATGAAATTGAAAGAGATGCTTGACAAAGGATACATTAGGCCAAGGGTATCATATTGTTTGTGAAGAAGAAGGATGGTACTCTCAGATTATGCATTAACTACAGGTAGTTGAACAAAGTGACATTCAAAAACAGGTATATGTTGTCGAAGATTGGTGACTTGTTCGATTAGTTGAAGGGAGTAGCAGTGTTCTCAAAGATTGATCTGAGATTCGGATATCATCAAGTACGCATTAAAGAGGAGGACATTTACAAGACAACTTTGTGGACCAGGTATGGGCATTATGAGTATGTGTTTGATGAATAGTGTGATGTGTCCTTATTTGGACAAGTTCATTATTGTGTTCATTGATGATATATTGGTATATTCAAAAAATGAAGAAGAGCATGCCGAGCATTTAGCAGTAGTGTTGAAACTGTTGAGAGAGCATCAGTTGTATGCTAAGCTCAACAAGTGCAGTTTCTTTCAGACTGAGGTACATTACTTGGGACATGTTGTTTCCAAGGATGGCATAGCAGTGGATCCAAAAAAGGTAAGAGCTATCATGGAGTGGGAAGCTCCTAGAAATGTAGATGAGGTGAGATCCTTCCTGGGATTAGCAGGTTATTACAGGAGGTTCATCAGGAAATCCTCACAAGTTGCTTATCCTATTACATTGTTGCAGAGGAAAGATAAGAAGTTTGAATGGACATAGGAGTGTGAGTCCAGTTTTGAGGAGCTCAAGCAGTTGTTGACACATGCACCAGCGTTAAAGATTACATATACGGACAAAGTTTGTAGTATGTATAGATGCTTGCAAGAGAGGACTTGGTGGAGTCCTTATCTAGGATGGAAAGGTGGTATGCTATGAGTCATGAAAATTGAATGAGCACGAGCAAAACTACCCCACACATGATCTTGAGTTGGTGAAGATCATACATGCATTCAAGATGTGGAGGCATTATCTTCTCGGCAGGAGGTTTGTGTTGATCAATGATCACTGTGGTTTGTGGTATCTATTTAACCAAGCAAATCTGAATGGAAGGCAGGCTCAATGGTTGTCTATGATCAGTGAGTTCGACTTTGAGATCGAGTATATCAAACATAAAGAGAACAGGGTGGCAGATTCTCTTAGTAGGTCAATACAGGTAAATCATATAACAGTTATGAGTTCCTATGGGACACACTTATATGATAGGATCTTGCAAGTAGGTCAACGGGATGTCAGGTATATGGAGATTATGCTCAGGTTGCAATAGAGTACATGTGGTGGTACAAGTACAGGTGCACAAGATGTGGACTATCATCTCATGGCAGATGGATTGGTTAGATTTAGGGAAAGGATATATGTGTTAGATACCCGTCAGCTCAAGAAGGTGATCTTGAGGGAGTTTCATGCAAAACCATATTCATGTCACTTAGGCTATCAGAAGTGTTATGAAACCAGCTCACAAAAAGATAGAAAAGATAGATCAACAACTCCAAAATCAGCCTCTTCGAGGGGGAAACCTCCTTTACATTACACAAATGAACAATTCTTGGATGATACAAATGACAAGACCTACTTTCTATATATAGGAGTCTAAGGCATCCCAATACAATCAGAGCCTACATAACAATAATATTATAGGGGCACAACAATAATAATAGTGGGCTCCTATGGGGCATAATAATAACAACATGGGGACTATATGGGCACAATAATACAATAAGGGTATTGCACTAATAACAATAGGGGGTTACACTAATAGTATAGGGACCTAACATGCCCCTCTCCTTCAAAAAGTGTTGTCCTCAATGCTTAAGTAGTTCTGGATGCTTCTGTATAAATAAAATTCTCATCCTCCCATGTGGAATCTTCAACGGGTAAGTTCTTCCACTTGATGAGATACTCTGAAATTGATCAATTTCGTAGCTGTCGATTTCTTGTTTTTGTGACTGCTTCAGGTTCCGATATGATTTTTCCTTCCTCGTCAAGTTCTAGCCATATTGTTTGAACTGGTATCTTCTCACCTATAACCTTCTTTAAGCATGAAACATGGAAAATTGGGTGCACTCAGGAAGAGGCAGGAAGCTCCAATTTGTATGTCATAGTATCAATCTTTTGTAACACCTTTTACAGACCATAATACTTTGGTGATAATTTATTATCCTTCTTAGATTTCTTGAGGGACATTTGTTTATATGGTTGTAGTCGTAGAAATACCCAGTCACCTACATCAAAATTTCTTTCCCTACAATGTTGATCTACCTGTTGTTTCATTCTATTCTGCGCCAAAAGGAGGTTATCCTTTAAGAGTTTGAGAACTTGTTGTTGATGCTTGATATGATCCTCCAATGCTTGAACCTTAGAATTTTATTTTAAAGATGATGTGATGGAAGATGGATGATATCCATAAAGTACCATAAATGGGGTCATTTTTGTTGTAGTATGGAAGGAAGTGTTATACCACCATTCATCCAGAGGAAACCACTTGAACCATTGTTTCTATTTATCAGATACAAAGCAACAAAGATATCCTTTCAAACATTTGTTCACTATCACAGTTTTCCCATCAGATTTAGGATGATAAGATGAGCTATAAGCTAACTGAGTACCCAAATATTCTACCTCCTGTACTCCAAAGAAACAATTGGAGTTTTTTTCATATAATTGTCTCTCCTCCAATAGTTTGAGCACCCTGTCAACATATTGAACATGATCCTTCCAAGACTTGATGTAGATTAGTATATCATCAAAAAATACTAACACAAAATTTTCTAAGTAAGGGTTTGAAAATGGAATTCATCAAACCTTGAAATGTAGATGGTGCACTGGTAAGGCCAAAAGGCATGACCAAAAATTCATAATGACCCTCATGAGTTCTAAATGTTGTTTTTGGAATGTCTCCAATCTTCGTTCTGATTTGATGATATCCTGAACGAAGATCCAACTTGGTGAAGTAAAATGCTCCATGTAATTCATCCAATAATTCATCAACAACGGGAATAGGAAATTTATCTTTAATAGTAAGCTTGTTGAGCTCCCTATAATCAGGACACATACGCCATGATCCATCCTCCTCGTGTCTCAATACACCTGGAGCAAAGAAAGGAGTTTAACTAGGTTGAATTATACCAACCTCTAGCATTTTTGCAACCATATGTCAAATTTCACTCTTTTGGGCATATGGATATTTGTAAGGCTTGATGTTTGGGGGAACACTTACTAGAATCAAATGAATAGCATGAGCATGATCATGAATAGGTGGGAGGCCTTTGGGAGTCTCAAATACCTTGGAATGATTCTCCAAAACTTTTTGGAGATCTAGAGAATTAGATGATTTCGATGTGGGTACCTCTAATGAACATAATTGTGCAATTTCGCCTCATTGTTCTTTCTTTAGAAGATTTGTCATGTTGTTAGAGTTTATTATCTTTCCTGGTTTCCTCGTGATACCATTTAACTCAACATCCTTTCCTTCCCAAAAAAAATTCAAGAAAAATTCTTGAAAATTAAAAGCTATCGTACCCAAAGATTTTAGCCATTGAACTCCTAGTACAACATCCGCACCACCCATTGGAATGGAAAGCATTGGACTATTCAAGACATATTCTCCCATGGATAGCTTGATATAATGGAACTTTCCAGAGAAATTTGTGGTTCCTCCATTTGCAACCATTACATGACACTTTGGTGTTGGATATAGGAAGCAATTAAATTCCTTGACTATCTTACTATGAATAAAATTATGGGTACTACCCGAATCAATCAACACCATTACCTTTTTCTTCTTGTTATGCCCTTCTACCTTAAGAGTCCGAGGAGTGGTAATTCTTGTCAATGCATTACAAGATATGGTCAAATTCATTTCTTCTTTCTCTAGGATGGTTCCTGGTATATATCCTCTTCTTTTGACATTTCTTGTTCATTTTCTTGCTCCTCTTCCCCATCTATTTAAATTAATTTCTTCTCAGCACACTTATGACCTTTAGTGTATTTTCTACCACGATTGTAACAAATCCCTTTTTCTCTTTTTTCTTCCAATTGTTGTGGTCTCAAGCTTGTGGATGGTGAAAGGCTAGGAGAAATAACACTTCCATCTTTATAGTTATGAGTGGTCGGCTTCCTTGTTGCCATAATTTTGTTTTCAATTTTTCTTGCCAACCTGTATGCCTTCTCCA
The DNA here is from genome assembly GCA_000404065.3 of Pinus taeda. Lineage (NCBI taxonomy): Eukaryota > Viridiplantae > Streptophyta > Pinopsida > Pinales > Pinaceae > Pinus > Pinus taeda. Next base: position 103,137 of record APFE030129320.1, read on the forward strand.
ATGAATCAGGTTACCAAAGGCGAAGCTCATGTTGAATGTTATCCTTTAAAGTCCCTATGAATACATCAATTCTTTGCTTCTCTGGAATATCATTTAACCTTATATTCAATTTTTGGAAGTCCTCAATGTGCTATGTCAATGAACCCTTTTGTTTGAGATTTATCGATTGGCTAAAGAAGGTGTTTCTCTTTGTATCCTCATAATTGGCTATCATTTCCTCCATGAAAATTGACCAGGTGACAAGTGGTTTACGAGAATAGAGCCCTTTATAACATAAAAATTAGTTCGTTTCTAAATATAAAGATGAAATGCGTACCTTTTGTAACAGTTGCACATCATGTAGATCAAAATATTTCTCCAATTGTAGTACCCATGTTATGGGATCTTTACCATCAAACTTCCTCATATTGATCTTTGGAATATGATGGGTCTTCAATCTAATGTTATATTCTATGAAATCATGATTAACATTTATTTTTTTCTCGTCATGATTTTCCTCTACTATCTTTTTGTCATTAGGAGGCCTTTCTTGTAGCATCTTTGTCCCACCTTCCTTAAAACCTTCCATGTCTTTCTTCAAATATTCCATGTATTTCTTCAAATATGCTTCCCTACCATCGATATTAGCTTCCATGGCATATATAAAACTATTTATCTTAGCTTCGATCACATTCTTCAAATCATCCATCCAATTTTGCTTACTAGGTGTTTCTATTTTATTGATTCGAGCCATTCTTTTTCTTGCTTTTAGCAGCTCGATCTTGAATCTATTGTATCTCTGAAATTTCAGATCTCCAAGGTCTGAACTTGCGATATGAATCATTCCTCTCTGTCCTCTTTCCAGTGCCACCAATCTTATCAAAATTTGATTCTCCAAGAAAGAGTTATGCCCAATCTCCCAAGATGACCTGATTATATATTTTTTCAGTAGAGCGAACTTGTATGAAGTTCCACGTGTCACTGTTTCAACATTTAAACCTGAAAGCAATATACAGAAAAGTGCAGTCTGTCCTCTTTCTATAACTTCTGATGAAATTTCAATCTGATGCTTAGAGAGAAAGTTATGACGATTTTCCCAAGGTCACCCATTTAGGATGTAATTTGGGAGCCTGCAGAAACCCTAAATGACTTGGAACGTATCTCCGAAAATATATCGAAACAAGATCTGAAATTTAGGCCCGAGCTTTACCAAGATTTCGTCTCACATGGGTTTTAATTGTAGATTCTAAAATTTTGTAGAAACAATTATAGCGAAAATTGCACGATGACCTGTTTGAGATGGAATTCTGAAGCTTGGAAAAACCCTAACATCCTCGGATGATATCTCCGAAAATAGCGATACAAGATCTAAAATTTGGACCCGAGGTTCAAAAATATTTCGACTCAAATGGGTTTTTATTTTAGCATCTGAAACTTCGTAGAGAAAAAATTATAGCGAAAATACCACAATGACCAGTTTGGAACAGCAAAACCCTAGAATCCAAAGCTCTGATACCAAATGTTTTGAAACCAACTCACAAAAATATAGAACAGATAGATCAACGACTTCAAAATCAACCTCTTCAAGGGGGAAACCTCCTTTACAATACACAAGTGAATAATTCTTGGGTGATACAAATGACAAGGCCTCCTTTCTATATATAAGAGTCTAAGGGGTCCCAATACAATCAGAGCTACATAGCAATAATATTATAGGGGCACAACAATAACAATAGTAGGCTTCTATGGGGCATAATAATAACAACATGGGGACTATATGGGGACAATAATACAATAAGGGGATTGCACTAATAAGAATAAGGGGTTACACTAGTAGTATAGGGACCTAACAAGAAGGCATTGACCGCAGTGAAGAAGTTTTATCATTCGCTGAATCTGAAGAAGGATGTAGCGGATTTTGTGGCTAGATGCTTGGATTGTCAGCAAGTGAAGGAAAAGTGTAAGCATCTAGGTGGACTGCTACAACCAATTACGATTCCAGAATGGAAATGGAAGGTCATTTCCATGCACTTTATCATAGGTTTGCGAAGGACAGTGAGAAGGCACGATTTCATCATGGTTGTTGTAGACAGGTTGACACAGGTTGCGCATTTCATTCCAGTGAATTCTACATTCTCATTTAGCGATGTAGCATAGGTGTTCATTAGAGATGTGGTTAGATTTCATGGTGTCCTGAAGAATATTGTGTCATACAGGGATGCTAAGTTCACTTCCAAGTTTTGGAAGAAGTTGTTTCCAGGATTAGGGATAGAGTTGGCCTTCAGTACAACTTATCATCTCCAGATTGATGGACAAACAAAAAGGGTCAACAAGACATTGGAGAACATGTTCAGGATGTATGTGATGCATCAATAATGAAAGTGGAAAGAGTATCTTCCATTGGTATAGTTCGCTTACAACAATGGGTATTAATAATATTTGAAGATGAGTTCATTTGAGGCATTGTATGGGAGAAGTGTAATACTCCCATCAGTTGGAGTGATCTAGTTAATAGGGTGTTGATTGGACCGAACATGTTAGCGTAAATGGAACAGGAAATCAAGAAGAATCTGAAATCAACACAGGATAGGAAGAAGAGTTATGTAGATCAGAACAGGTTGTTTAAGGAGTTCAAGTTTGGGGAACAGATGTACTTGTGCATCAAACCGAAGAAGAGCTCCTTGCGGTTTGGATCATGTGCCAAGCTGGAACCACGGTTTTGTGGACCTTTCAGGATTATTGAGAGGATTTAGCTAGTAGCCTATCAACTTGCATTGCCTCCGACAGTGAAATTCCATGATGTTTTCCATGTGTCATTGCTTAAGAAGTATGTTAAATATGTTGATCGTGTGATTGAATGATTTGTATTACAGGTGGGGGGCAAATGGATAATTTCAACCAGAACCTCGGTGTATATTGCAGAGCAAGGTGCTCATGCTCTGAAACTAAGCAATCGAGCAGGTTAAAGTGCAGTGGAAGCACTTTGGGCCCGATGAAACTACATGGGAGATGGCATATCAGATGCGGGCTATGTATCCTTCATTGTTTGTCAGTTGAGGCAAAGTAATTTGGTATGATGTTTCGTATATATTTTTGATACATATTTTGGTGATGTATGTTTGGTATATGTACATATGTATATGGATGTGAATATCGCCATGAGATATGTTATAAAGCTCCAATAAGTGGTATGGGTGTCATGTCACTATAGTCATTATGTTGTTATGTTGTCATGTTGATTTGCTTCTTAGTAGGGTGATCATTGTAAATACTGCATCGAGCTATGTTATAAAGCTCCATGGGCAGTATGTTTGCTTTTCAACGATTTTACTAAGGTATAGGTGTGATTGAACACCGAGGATGATATCCCCCAAAGGGGGGGGGGGGCTTTGTAACATCCTTAGTGAAAATTCCAAGTAATAAAGTTTAATAAAGGCAAAAATAATAACCACGGTTGATGGGACATTTATTACAAGCTTAATGTTGGGCAGGACATCCTTGTGTGGGAGTTCATTTGGTTTATTATTGCTAAGGAAATTGGCAAAGGAGCTGGCTAAGGCTATGGAAAGGAAAAATGGCATTTTTGGCACAGTTATTTATGAAAATAATGCAGATTAGGAGAAAAGGAAGGTGAAAGGTCATAGGTTGCATGTGAGAAGGAAAATGAAGGAAAATAATGGAAAATGATGAAAATAGAGGCATAATTGATAAAATTCTTATGAGTATCAGTTGGTACCTTTTGTCAGTTCATTTTTCAAGCTCTCTCATTATTCTCTCTCTCTCCCACTCACTCTTGGACACATAGTTTTCTTGGAGCACTTTGGCATTGGTTCAAGAAAGGCAAAGAAGGCAAGAGGAAGGAAGAGTAGGATCAAGCAGCTACAATGGGATTCTTTGTAGGTATTGAATTGCATTCGTGTTTTCCTATCTATATTTGGCATGCATGATATTACATGTGGTTCTTTGTTGTTATGGCATGGGTTTTTCCATGTGTGACAGTGTTTTCAACCTAGCCTTTCCATTTCTAGATATCCATGGTGTGATGGGGTTCTCATGTTTTGGTTGAGTTGGATTGTCAGATGGATTCGAAGTTGAGTGAGGTGGATCTCTGAATAATAGAACACATGGCCTACTAACCCCTGAACCGGACTGTGGGTTGCGTAAATCTAGATTTTGTGTTGCCTTTGTGGGCCTAAGAATCCTTAACCGGTGAATGGTGGGATATACGATAAAGCCTAGAGGTGGTTGCCCTTGATTAAGCCTAGGAATCCTTGCTAGTGAAAGGTGGGATATATGGTAAAGCCTAGAGAGTGGAGTCTTGGTTTAGGGCCTAGTCATCCCTGGATCGAACTATGGATTACGGTAAATCCTGAGAGACTAGGAGACAGGAAAATTCATCTCAGTGTAGGTGGAGAAATCCAGTGGCATCTATGTTTATTTTGGCCTAGTGATCTGGTGGAGATCATGGTAAAGTTTGTTATTGCTTATTTATTTTGTTGGCCTCGTGATCCAGGATGGATTACAATAAAGCCTGGTTTCTATTTATGAGGGCGAGGTGGTTTAGCCTCGGGATGCCCTAGTTGGTTCTTTTGGTTTGAGTCCTACATTCATGCTTGGAATATGGCATGGGGGTGAATGGATGAAGAGAGAATTGGCTTAGCCATTCTACGGTTGGGTGTAATGTGGTAGTACCATCCCAGGTTGGCTTTTGCATTCATTAATAATAGGTTCTTTCCTTAACACCTTATGTCTAAATGTACTAGTGTATATCTGTATTCTATGGTTGATGTATCCTTAATATTTTTGTTATTATTAAGTTGGTTATAAGCATGTTTTATGACAATGATGATGTATGGCTCTCCTCATGTTTTTATTTGTAAATGAATGAATAAAGTATCTATGATCTAATAGATGATAATGCAACTAATGATGTAAGGGAATAATGCTTCTTAGCGATTCCCATAAAAGTATGAGATCCCTATGCTCAGATATGTTATTTAAACCTGTAGATTACATATTCATGGCATGTTTGACGAAATTCCTGTCATGGCTAGTAGGGGTCCAATCTAGACCTTGTCCTTGTTTTTAAAGATGCATCATTGTTATTGTAGGGATTAACCATATAATTTTTTTAACTTTTTTTCAAATGCTAAAAATACAACCATAAGGAAAATAGCTTTGGGAACCCAAAAATTATTCAGCAGTATATAAAACTTTCCTGAATTTCACTTCATTGAACATATCATCTAATTTACATACATTTAACTAAAACCATAAAGAAGTCATAAAAGAATATAATACAACATAGGTACCGTTCACCAGAAGACGAGATTCAAACTTGACTTGCCGCTACTTGTCTTCCTTTGTTGTCGGTCGCCTCCGAGTGTGAATGTCGATGTGCTTGATCCGAATGCAATGACCCACCAGTTGACCTCCCAACTTACTCCTTGGGTACTCTCCTTCCCCGCGGACCCCCGAGCTGCAATGGGGTTGTACAATAGAGGAATGTATTAGCCGGTAGAGGAGAGCACTCCTTGGCTCAAGAGTTCCCTCTCTAAAGTCCTCTACCTCATCAAACTCACCATGGCTCGTAGTCACTAATCTAACATAGTCTCATCCATCCAACAATAGGGTAAAAAAATGTCCCTTCTCCCATCGCTTGCCCCTTCTTTTATAGGAGTCCTCAAAGGTGACACTTGGAATTTCATGCATAATTAATTATTTTTTATAATTCAATAGTTTGATTATTCACCCACCCATGTGTCACTCTCTCACCAAGGATCTCCAAAATTATTTACTTAAATTTTAATTTAAAAATAATATTTTTCCTCACCTCAACAAGATTCCTATTTCTTCTCCTAATTGTCTCTTGATCCCCTTTTTTACTTCTTAATTTGTGTTCATTACTAAAGTCAATTAATAATTCAAGATTTGATCCCCTATCTACTCCCTAATTTAACTCAAGTTATCTCTTAGATGGATATTGTTATGTTGGTTGTTGCCACATGGAGGTTCTCTGCATTTCTCTAAAATTTAGTTTATTAATCTTATTTTAATTCACCATCCTCTTCTCTTAATTAGGTTTAATTATTTTATGATTAATCTTTATCCTTACATTTATGTCCCTCTTTCCCCTTTTTACCTAATTAAACTACATAATCTACCTAATATTTTCCAACATGGGGAGGGTAGAGTTTTCAACATAAAATATTTTATTTCTTCCTATGATCCTCTTAACCCAAGTTTTATTCTTGATTTAATTACCTCGGTTTCTAACATCCTTTACCCTTGATGTAAATTTACCTAATTTTTATTTCTTTATTATATTTATTAATTTATTTATTTTTAATGATTACAAGGGTGCCAAGTTTGGTCGTGCCCTTCAAGAACTTCCCTTGAAGTTCCAAGGGTGCCACGCTTAACAATTTATTTGTGATGCCAAGGGTGTCAGGTTTGGTCGTGCCCTTCAAGAACTTCCTTTGAAGTTCTATTGGCCGGATAAATCGTTCTTGTGGACAAGACTGATCTCCCTAGTATCAACAGATATCTAGCAACAAGCAAGACAAGCAAATCTACCTTTCTCTAAACATATTGCGATTCATTAATAAAAACTAAAGAGGTGTTTTAGACCCTACCTTAAGTCCAACGCTAGTTTGTGGCAGCCTGCTCCAAGAGCTTCAAAAGAGTTTCCTTTTAAGAACCTACAATCACAAACAAGCACACATCAAATAACACCTGCATAGCTAATATAATAAATCATGTTCATCATGGTGATCAAGGAATCCATAAAATAAACCATAAAGCACAGCTTATTGAGAAAAATAAACTTGATTGTATTAACTTTGAAATAGAATAACTTTACAACCTTTGGTGCCTTGATGCTGTACAATCTCTTCCCAGGGTCCAAACAGGAATCTCCTCTACTTTGACAAGCCTCACTCTCTTCCAAATGAGATCAAAAGGTATTGAATCTCTCCTCTCAAAAGCTCAATTAGGAAGACTAAGTTCTAGCAGCATTTACCCTCAAAAATATTCAGCTTTCAACCTCCCAAGTAACTAGCCCAATGCTTCATTTTATAGTGCAAAGGAAGGAGGTTACAGGTCCACCATTGAAGGGATAGAGTCCTCCTTCAAAGGGATAAGCTCCTCACATCAAGGGGTTAGCTCCTTAAGGTATGGGATGCATGAACCCTCAAGGAGCAAACTTGCCACCTCGAGATTCCCTCTAGATGCTTCCAGAAATGACTCAAAGTGAGTTTTTAAGAATGTACTTGTGCCTTTTTAACTTTTACAAGGGTTCGCACCCATAACATAGATACAGAGTGGTCAGGTGCGCAGGGGACATGACCAATAGGTGCGGAACCGCAGGTAATGCTAAGAGAAAGTCTGAAACCAGAGTTTTAGAGATTTTTAAGGTCTTTCTCTTATTTTCAAGGCTTGATATGAAGAACTAAGGTTTAAGACTTGCAAAGGAGGAAAATATGAGTGGTGATAGACTCACATTGATTGCAGAATGTCAAAGTGACAATTTTTGTGCAACAGATTGCCCCCTAAAGTGCGAAGTCTGTAATAGATGAGGATGGTTTTTGTCATCTAAGAAGAGTGAAGTATTTTATCATTTCAAGGATCTTCCTGTGGATACCTCGGTCGAAACCTGTAAAAGCATTCAATGCAAAATATATATATATGAACATATCATCGCTAAGGTAGGCATTCCCATACTCAGATCAAAACTGACTAGAAAACTATCTAAACTGCTCTGATACAGGAATGATTTTGTAATACATCACAAGTATAGACATATGTTGACACAGTATGGACACAACCATCTGTTTATGAATAGTCCACTGTATAATGAATAACAAAATTCCTCGCAGCCTAGATGGTGGAAACTAGATCCAGGATCTTGATTTCTGCTTCTCGAACTAGTATGATTCTACCCATGTGAATGAATGTGTCGAAGTCGAACATGGTAGAAACCACTTCATTAAGAGTAAATGATGTAAATTGTTAACAAGTGTGAGAGAACCCACCAGTAATGTCAATCGCCCTCAAAGTACTCAATACAATCCATGAAATGTGAATAAATGAGTCGATGTCAAACATGTCACAGAATCCTTTGATCGAAGGTCAATGATGCAACCTGTCGTGAAAGGCGAGAAACCCGCCATTGACGCATGCAGATTCCAAGGTACTGATGATTTCTAGATTATCTTTCTAGATAATGAGTTGGAGTTGATAGAAAGCGATCCGTCATAGGCAAGCCCACAACATGAAATCATAGATCAAGTTTTGAAGAAATGTATTTGGCAAGGACTAACTCAGGGATGATCAAGATGGATGAAAGATAATTTGCAAATGAATGGTTTATTTGAACTGACCTCTTGAACACATAACGACACTGCAGATGGTTTGGTGACAACTGACCCAAAGCTAATACCCAAAAACCGGCTGAAGGCTTTCCATATGGTTTGATTAACTGTTAGGCAAAGGATTTCCCAACCCAGGTGAACAAAAAGTGTCGTGTTCAAGAGTGGTTAACTACTTTTCTAAACACAAAGTATAACAAACAGGTTCATTTTTCTCTCTTTTGCCCCACCATTTCTGACAAGTACCTCTTTATTTTTGACAAGCTTGAGGAGGATAACATTTGCTTGATTATAAGCTCATCCTTCGGATGAGTCCAACTTAGTTTAAAATTCGAACCCTAAGAAGGAGTGGTATGTTCCTGTTTTGAAATTGACAGGTCTTTACTGTTAGATTTAACGAGTCCAGTATAGGAGAAACTCGGTGTTTTCAATTTTAGGGAGTCAGAAAAAAAAACTTAAGAAAACTCCATGGTTGTCCTTTTTCGTAAATTTGTGTCCCCCAAGCCCAAAAAAGTATAAAATAATACTTGAGAGAACCGCTTGATCATTACAATCAAGGAGTAAATCATAATTAGTGCCTTTAATCCGAAAAAGTAAAAAAGTGATCAAAAACATGTCGTTTTATTACCAATATCGAACTTGAAACGACAAAAGTCCGGCAATCTTTTCCTGTTTATACGGTCAGAAAAGAGTTGTAAGTGGACCGTCCTTTTAATTTCATTTTAACGAGTTTAAAAAGAAAAACTCGGCAATCTTTTCATATTTTATGAGTCAGAAAAGAGCTTAAAGAGGACTCATATGTTCCGCTTTTTCGTAAATTTTGAAAGAGTCCGAAAAATCAAAAAGTATGCTCTTCATTGAAAATGATCAATTCTCCCTGAAAATCCAATATTCTGCACAAAAACTCAAAACATTACTCATACCTCTTTAAAATTAATAAAAATGCATCAAAAGTGACCTTTTTAAAGTGAAAAATAAACAAATTAAAAATTTATTCATTCAAAAAAGCTTATAAAAAGGGCTTTTGTAAATTCATTTTTACCGTTTGACTTCAGAGTGAAAAGTAAGAGCTTTTGGTAAGAAACTTCCTGTGAAGATTGCGGAAAATCCGACCGTTGGAATCGAGAACCGTCCTCTCCAGGTACTCCACATCATCCTTATCTTGCATTTCAACCGTTTGATTTTCATTTTAAGGCTTTAAAATTGATTTTTTTAAGGAAAAATTGGTTAAAAAATCACTCGCGGGGGGTCCGCAGGCGCAGCATGTGGCCCCTGCGAACCCCGACTTTTTCGTATACAGGAAAAAGTCAAGGTCCCGCACCTGTTCTTAAGGAAGAGTGCGAACCTACGCACTATCCCTAAATAGCGGGTGAGGACCCGGGAAATACGTTTTAAAACCCTAATTATTTCCATTTCCGCCCAAAAAATTTGAAATTACAATGTTCTAATCCGTCGTTTTTGCAACGCAGATACAAAAAATGCTCGTTTGGCGGGAACGGGAACACAAAGATGTGGATCAAGCCACATTAATTCATCCACCTTCAATACAGGCATTAAGAGCATGTGGACTATTGAAATTCTGGGCCATACCCGGCATGAGGGCTCAGGTAGACTTTCTGCAATGGCTGGTAGACAGGTGGAGCACACAGGACCAGTGTTTCATAATTGGTGGCCACCGGCTGGAAATCGAGCCAGAGGACATTTATTTCCTAACTGGTTTACCCAAGAGAGGCGAAGGATTATCTCTATTCAGGACTAGGCAGGTGGCCAGTTTGTCGCTAGTCTCCAACTAGAGTTTTGTAATGTCCAAACTGCGAACAAACGGATAGATGTTAAGACTATCTCCCGCCCTGAACTTAAAGTGATCGCATTTACTGACACCAGACTATGTAGGAGTGCAGCATTGCATCTAGCTACCGGATCCCAAATGCAAATGGCAGTAGATTGTTTCCAAGGCACCATCTTCAACTGGTGCAATGCTGTGTTGGCGAATGTGAAAGGCCAACTAACTAGGGCAAAGAACGGACAACTAAAGAACTTTCGATATGGTTTCTTAGTTGTGAGCTTTGGCCTAGAGAGGGTCCCTATGTTGGTCCCATAGCATCTTTACGTTGAGGTTGGACTTCCCCGAGACCCTAGGATTATGCGCTGGGTTGTAGTCATGGCCCGTCATCCTGAGGAGGGTACAGAGGTTGTCTGATTTCCACTTGAGTAGTTTCATTGGTTGGGGAACCAAATTTTCATGATTCAGGACTTTCCATATGCTGGGATGGATTATCGTGGTGATCCAGACATGGCTCTTCCACCAAGAGAGCAATGGGATGATTCAGGTAAAATCACTTTCAACATTTTCTAAATTTTTAAACTAATTTTTTTTTGTTTTTAAATCGTCCAAAACTGACAGTAAAAAGTTTTAAATGCAGATGTGGGTCCACGGCGACCAGCCGCTCTACCGCCCTATGAGAGAAGACACCCTGCTGCCACGGCACCGGCCCCACAGGACTAATCAACAAAGACCCTAACCAAATTGGAGCATCATCTAGAGCGTTTGACAGTAGATATCTTAGAGACTAGTATAGATGATATTCCTCTTAGGCTACAGCGCTATGTGATTGGGGTCCCTAGACATTTTAGGAGGTTCTTTTGTAGGGCGGCCCGAGCAGTGGTTTCTTATCGTGATCATCATCAGGGATAGGATGATCGCCTTTGTAGATTCATATGACATTTTATATCTTTTTGTGCTATCATTTTTGCCGATCATAAGGTGTTTTCCAACCTATGATCGAAGATGATGTATATTTGACACACTTCTATGCTATGATATATCACTATTACTCGCTATCTTGTATAGCATGTTTATGGAATGTTTTAAATTTACTATCTTGATTATTTCAAATGTCTACTTAACATTCGAGAAGCAACTGCATCTGCTAATGTATTTAAATATCTTGGAATATGTTGATATTCAATGTAGTCAAATTCACGTTCCAAGAGATGAACTCTCAAAA